>CM040968.1:51214532-51333035 GCA_022985045.1 Macadamia tetraphylla | reverse complement strand
AGTGAAAGAAGGCTACTGTTTTGGTAGGAGAAGTTTCCCCTTTTGTTGGTCCTTGAATGAACATGAATACTTGATGATAAATGTTCTTAGGCCATTAAAGGAGGTAAAAGAGGTGGTTGAGGTGTGTTAATGATACATTAACTCAAAGCCAAGGAGGAAGAGAAGAAAGCAAGGATGTGTTTGCTTTGAAGAGCAAGAAGCCAAGGAGAGAGAAGGTGTAAGCACCAAACTTGTCAGTACAAGTTTCAGTCATCCCAAGCAATCAGTTGTGAGATTCTCTAACCTTTGATTTACATTATATGCATGTATGTATATTAGGGTTAGTTGTGAATGAATGTATACATGCTAAGTTAGTTGTGGATGAACTGTAAGCATGCTAGCTAGTTGTGGATGTATATGCTAGGCAGAGCTTGACTGTAGGGCATTGATATAAGTCTAATTTAATTGTATTCTTTATTGAGTGCTTAGTGGGTGCTAAGCATTGGGAGTGGATGCTTCCATGTAGTGGGTGCTACATTGTATCAGACTCTTGAGTGCCATCTCGCTGGCTTGAGAAAATTGGGTGTGGGTGCTCCATTTGTGGTCGATCAAAGTAGTGTATTGAATAGGTCGAAGCCTTACGGGCACTACTCGGGATGTAGGAAAATTGCGAACCGTAAAAACACTGTTGTGGGTGCTTGTTGTTTGTATTTTATATTGAAGTCGTGGAATGTGGAATGTGTTGTTTTATGGTTGTCCTTGTTGGCAACTTCGGCCACATGCGGTGATAGACGTGGCGATTTGGGTGACGTGGATGAAAATGATGACATGGCGTGTCGTGTCACCGATGAGATAATCGAGGACTTGGTATGTATGGGTGGTTTAATACATCATTAATAAGTGGTGCGGGTTTCGGGTCAATGGTAAAATTGGCCTATTTACGATCGAGGGCATTTTGGCGTGAAAATGATATTTTGGAAGATCAGTTCTTCATGAAAAAGATATATTGTAATTTACCTAGTCCAAGTGCATTTGATTTCGTCACATTCGATACCGTATGAAGAAGTTCGGCATTTGTGGTAGTCGAGGTAGTTTCGGCATTGAAGATGAATTTTTAAAGAAGCGTTCTACATGTAACAATCGAAAAAATACAATCTTTCCAACAGTTCTGATTTCATCGCATTCGATTCCGTATGAGAAAGATCGTCATTGGAAAGGTGTAGGGGCATTTTGGTCTTTTTACATGGATGATTCAGATGATTGAGTCTTCGAAAAGTCGTGAGCATCCGATTCGATTCAACGCACTTCGTTTCATCTCGATCGGATATCGTATGAAAAAGTTATAAGCGTTTCCGTAAAGTCGGTTCGAAAATCCAAACCGAAAATCCATCAGTTGCTCTCGGTGTTGGGTGGATTTTTCGGAATTTATTTTGAAATTCGAGGGGCTTTTGTGTAATTTAAAGATTTTGAAGGTCTGAGTTGCAAGGGGTCTTTAAGCACTGAAACATATGGAGGCAGGGGCTTGATTGTAATAAAGAGGAGTAAAGGAAAGTGAAATGGATGGTCAAGATTCGACCACGTAGGCTTGATGCCCATCCAAAGGCTGCTGAGATTTTGGTGTGATATGGACGAGATAGATGCTTGCGCGTAGGATTTGATTGGTTAGATGCATAATTCTTGATGCACTGGCGCTACACTCTATCAAGGTATGTTATTGTGTTTCGCGCGTGTATAGAAGGTATAAAAAGGATTCCGATCTTAATGATCTCATGAAATCTGATTAAAGCCATCATGAAAGATTCGGATCCAACGGTCAATATGCATTTTCACTTTTGTGAGTGGGAGACAAGCTCCCTTAAAATCCGGAAAAACAACCAATCATAGATCGACAACACTTCTGACGATGTCAGCGCCTACGTCATGATGACGTCATCGAGATTCAAATCTAACGGTTTGGATCTATTGTCCGTTGGTTTAATCGGACGGTTTGGATTATAAGATCTTTTATATAAGATCTACGGTCAGATTTCGCCCTTGTTGCGCGCGCCGGTGTAGCCTACGCCACCCGTACGAAGATTCCATTTCGGGCTATCTCATTGCTCCAACTTCAAAGGTCATATCTCCCTCATTTTAAGTCGGATTTGGGTGAACCAAGTTGCAGCTTCTTCGTTTTTCAAGCCCTACACCATGGAAGCAAGAAAAATGGGTTTTGAGTGAAAGAAGGCTACGGTTTTGGTAGGAAGCTTCCCCTCTTTGTTGGTCCTTGAATGAACATACATTCTTGATGATAAATGTTCTTAGGCCATTAAAGGAGGTAAAGAGGTGGTTGAAGTGTGTTAATGGTACATTAACTCAAAGTCAAGGAAGAAGAGAGAAAGCAAGGATGTGTTTGCTTTGAAGAGCAGAAGCCAAGGAGAGAGAAGGTGTGAGCACCAAACTTGTCGATACAAGTTTCCAGTCATCCAGCAATCGGTTGTGAGATTCTCTAACCTGGATTTTACATTACATGTATGTATGTATGTTAGGGTTAGTTGTGGATGAATGTATACATGCTAGGTTAGTTGTGGATGAGCGTAAGCATGCTAGCTAGTTGTGGATGCATATGCTAGGCGAGCTTGTGTAGGGCATTGATATAAGCCCAATTTAATTGTATTATTTATTGTGTGCTTAGTGGGTGCTAAGCACCGGAGTGGGTGCTCCGTGTAGTGGGTGCTACACATTGTATCGGCACTCTGAGTGTCCCTCTCACTTGGCTTGAGAAAATTGGGTGTGGGTGCTCCACTATGGGTGCGATCAAAAGTAGTGTATTGAGTAGGTCGAAGCCTTCTAGGCACTACTCCGGGATGTAGGTAAATTTCGAACCTCGTAAAAACCCTGTGTTGTGGGTGCTTGTTGTTTGCATTTGATATTGAAGTCGTGGAATGTGGAATGGGTGTGCATACTTGGAAGTGCCTATGAGAGTGAGTGTGCATACTTGTGTGCAAATAGGGACAGTATATCAGGTTTTCTTGGCGGACATCGGACAGTTTTTAGGTATCGAATTGAACTCAGATTCACCCCCTCTCGTATTGCGGGTTACAACAATTGGTATCGAGCCGATACTCGGTGATAGTTTGATCAACAACGAGTGATCCGGAGGGCAGTAGTGATATGGCGGTGAAGGTTATTCGGGACATGCACCAAAGTTTGATGGATCTGATTTTATCTTGTGGAAGAGGAGAATGCAGTCGTACCTAGGTTCACTAGGTTATGATGTTTGGGTATCAGTTCTGAATGGATACACAGAGCCTGAAGGAGGTCCGGTTGACAGTGAAGCTAAAAAGGCTTATTGTTACAATCAGAAGACTATGAATGCAATATTCTCAGCATTGGATAAAAGTGTGATGGCTAAGGTAATGGATTGTGACTCAGCCAAGGATATCGGGAAGGCGAAGAACATTTATGAAGGAGATGAAAAGATAAGGAAAGCAAAGCTTGACCTTGAGGCAGTTTGAAAGTCTACTAATGCAAGAAGGAGAAAATATTGACACCTATATGACGGGGTAAATGAAGTGGTCAACTCCATTAGGGTGCAGGAGCCAATCTAGAAGATTAGTTGTTTGTCAAAAATCACGAGATCTTTGTTGCCCAAGTATGACTCCAAGGTGTCGACTATTGAAGAGGCAAAGGACCTAGACACTATCACTCTTGATCAAGTGCATGGCACTTTCACAACTCTTGAAATGAGATGGAAAAAGGCAAGTCCACGACAAACAAGCGCTTTCAAGGCAATGAAAAACTTGAAAATTAATGAGAAGAAGAAGAAGCGATCATGGAGGATCTTGATGAGAGTGAAGATGAGGTTCTGACTCATTTCACGGAAAGTTGAAAAGGGACAGGAAAATATAAAGACAAGTTGCCTTTCAAATGCTTCAACTGTGGAAGGGTTGGACATTTTGCAGCCAAGTGTCCCAACCAAGGAAAAATAGAAAGTGATGAAGATGAAAGTGAAAAGAAAATTCATTTCAAGGAAAGAAGAAATTCTTCTCAAGCAGATACAAGAAAGGCAAGGACAAGAAGAAAAGTTTGGTTTCTAAGAAATGCGGTGACACATCGATGAAGAGTCGAAGAATCATCTAATGATGAAGATAATGAGGCTATGTTCATGGTCTCAATAGATATGGAAGAAAACAAAGAAGATTCTTCTAATAAGGAAGATTTTCGAAAAAGAAGAGGAAGATGAAAAATCACATCTAGAGGCTGAACTCACGATTGCCCTTAGAGAGCTTAAAAGAAAGGAAGAAAGTGAAAAAGGTCACTCAAGACCTTAAGGGGCAAGAACAATTAGTTCTTGAGTTGAGAGATCAAGCCAATAAGTCAAGGAAGACCTTAGATGATCTTGAGTATCAACTCTCACGAAGACCATTAGCGCAACACTCTTGAGTTAGAGAAAGTGGCTTTGAAAGCACAACTAGAGGAGCAATATGAGATTCTTGCACAATTTGATGGTTATCAGATGAGCTAGCCTTATTAAAGGCTAAGGTTGAAGAATATGGGAGACGAGATTGAAAGAAGAGTTAGAAAATGAAGATGTTGAAGATGACTCTACTCCAAAAGAGCATCCTAGCAGTAATAAGCTCAATGACATTATCAATGCTCAAAGATCGACTCACATCAAATTTGGACTTGGATTTGTTGGGGAGTCTTCTAAAAATACCAAGGCAAATGGTAAAGGAACAGTACATAATCCTATCAAAGTCAATGATAGGAATGCTCAAAGAGGAAAGACACATGTTACTCTTTGGCAATGTCAAGAGAGCGTACAAAAGATAAAGTCGATGGTCCAACTAGAAGAGAAATCCATCTATATTCCATAAGACTAACCATGCTAGACAACCACAGTTGGCAAGGCCAAGCAGGAGAAACAGAGCTATGGATACAGTCAAGGTCCTCAACGAGGCCTAGAGCATTTGACAACGAGCTCCTTACAGGATGGCGATGGAACCTGTGATGCGAGGCACACCTTTCAAGGTTATTGTTACAAATGCAACACTTTTGGACACAAGATCTCAGATTGCAAGTTCAACATTGGTCCAAGGAGTTATGTGGAAGAAATCCTTTTGCACCTTATGGAGGGAAGCAGTTGAATATTACAGATGCAACAACCTTGGACATATTGCAAGGAATTGTAGAACTGTTTCCCCACAAAGACAGGAGAAGAGGTAAGCAGAGAGTTTTGAAACACGAAGATGATGAGATGGAGAGCAGTTCTCAAGACGAAGAAAGCAAAGAAATCTAAATCATCAAGAAAGTTTGGGTTAAGAGAGAGTAGAAGATGAAGAAGATGCAGAGCATTTGTTATTCATAGAGCTTTTAAGGCTCAAGGAGACTCTAATCCATGGATTCTTGATAGTGGTTGCTCAAGCCACATGACGGGAGATAAGGAAAGGTTTGAACAATTACATGACTTTGAAGGTGGATCCGTGAAGTTTGGCAACAACAATGGTGCGAATTACAGGAAGGGGTCCATAAGTTTGAACCATGGGAAGGTGAAATCCCTTGATGTCTTGTATGTTGAAGGACTCAAACACAATCTTCTCGACATCGAGTAAAATTTGTGACAAAGGGCATGAAGTAACTTTCACTAGTAAAGGGTGTGAGATAAGAAGATCAAGCGTGGAAAGGTTGTAGCTCTTGGAGAAGAACTTAGGGAACTTGTACACCTTGCGAGTTAGAAAAGATTCTTGCATGGTTAGCATAGATGAGGAGACATGGTTGTGCAGAAGACTTGGGCATATTGGTTTCAAGAACCTTGCCAAGATTTCTTGAAGAAGGCGGTGAGAGATGTTCCTAAGTTGAAGAAGCTCTCCAATCCTATATGTGCATCTTGTCAAAGGAAAGCAAACCAGAATCTCCTACAAGTCTAAGGAGTATTATTCAGTTCTCCATTGCAGGTTGATTCACTAGACCTATGTGGTCCTATGAGGACACCTAGCACCTCGGAGAGAGATACATCATGTTGTTTGTTGATGATCATTCAAGAATGGTGTGGGTGATGTTCTTGAAACATAAGTCGAGAGGCTTTAGAAAGATTTAAGATCTTTAAGAAGCAAGTTGAGAATCGACGGGGAAGAAGATAAAGTGTCGAGATCGGAGAGGAGGTGAGTCAGTTGGGATGATTTTGAAGAATCTGCTATGAGTATGGTATCGGAAACAAACTTCAGCTCCAAGAACACCCCAGCAGAATGGTGTTGCAGAGAGAAAGAATAGAAACGATGCAAGACATGGCTAGAACAATGTTGGCAAAGAATGACATGGGTAAAAGTTCGGAAGGAGGCGTTCTAAGCTGCGTGTACATCCATAACGATGTATGTTGAGACCTCATGAAAGCAAGACTCCATATGAAATCTGGTTTGGAAGAAGGGCTCTGACAAGACACTTCAAGGTCTTTGGTAGCAAGTGTTATATCAAGAACACAACCCAAGATTTGGGTAAGTTTGATGATAGGGCTGATGAGGGTATATTTTTAGGTTATTCTACTTCAAGTAAGGCCTATAGATGCTACAACAACAGACTTGGAAAAATTGTAGAAGTCTTGATGTCACAGTTGATGAAAAAGGGATATTCCTTGAGCTCGAAATGAACTTCTAGAATTTGAAGATCTTGATGATGAGAATGACCTGGTTGATAGTAGACCCAAAAGTAAAAATGAGATTGATGTTGAACAAGTGAGGTAGATTCGGATGAGCGGAGGAGACACAGAGTTGATCAACGGAAGCAGATGAGTTAATCATTGGTGACCCCTTGTAGGTGTTAGGACTAGAAGAATGAAGACCAACACATACTCTCTTCTTTCGAAGATTGAACCAAAAAGCTGTTGATGAGGCAAGCAATGATGAGAGTTGGATGAAGGCCATGAATGAAGAACTTGATCGGATAGAGAGGAATCACACTTGGGATCTAGTCCCTAGGCGATTGACAAGAATGTGATTGGTACTAAATGGGTTTTAGAAATAAACTCAATGAAGATGGTCAAGTGGTGAGGAACAAAGCAAGACTTGTATGCAAAGGTATGCTCAAGTGGAAGGCATTGATTTTGAGGAAACTTTTGCTCGAGTGGCAAGACTTGAGGCTATCGAATGTTCTTGGCTTTGTCGATGTACAAGGGGTTCAAGGTCTATCGGATGGATGTCAAATCAGCTTTTCTAAATGGAAACTTGGAAGAGGAGGTTTACATAGAGCACTGATGGGTTTCGGTGAGTGAGGACCCCACTCTTGTGTGCAGATTGAAGAAGGCATTGTATGGTTTGAAACAAGCTCCAAGGGCATGGTACTCCAGTTGGACTCTTACTTGTGCAAGTTGGGTTTCAAGAAAGGCTTAGTGGAGATAATCTCTACATCGGCTAGAAAGCGATCGACTTGTGGTGGTTGTGTATGTAGATGATATCATCTTTAGGGGTCACAAAGATGAGTTGTGCAAAGATTTTGCAATGAGGATGCAAGATGAGTTTGAAATGTCCATGTTGGGTGAACTATCATTCTTCTTGGGTTTGCAGATCAATCAAAAGAAAGAAGGTATCTTCATATCTCGGTCCAAATATGTGAGGGAGATGTTAAAGAGATTCACCATGGAGGATTGCAAGCCGGTTAGTACACCTATGATGGTGGGTGTAAGTTGAGCAAGGAAGATGACTCTCCATCAGTTGACCACACCTCGTATAGGTCAATGATTGGTAGCCTATTATATCGGCGCTAGTAGGCTGACATCTTACAAGTGTGTGCATGGTAGCAGTTTCAAGCGGGACCAAAAGAGACACATGTGGGCGTGAAGAGAATTTTCAGATATCTGAAAGGGACTAGTGAGTTTGGGTTATGGTATCCGAAAGTCAAGAGCTTTAGTTTGTCGACTTTTTAGGGTCGATTGGGCGGATGTGTAGATGATAGGAAGAGCACCGGTGGTGGTGCATTCTATTTGGGGAGCACTTGATGGCATGGCATAGTAAGAAGCAAGAGTCGGTCTCTCTTTCAAGCTGCGAGGGAATACATTGCACTACATCTTGTTGTACACAAGTGTTGTGGATGAAGCAGATGTTGAAGGATTTGAGTGTGGAGGTTGAGCGGCGGTGCCACTATATTGTGACAATACTAGTGCTATCAATATCTCCAAGAACCGGTGATGCATTCTAGAGCGAAGCACATTGCTATCCCGGGATCATTTCTTAAGAGACAAGGTGATGGAAGGTGAAGTAAGGATGGAGTTTGTTCCCACAGTGAGCGGTGGCTGATATCTTCACTAAACGCTTCCCAAAGATCAGTTTGAGTTCCTCAGACGAAGTGGGAGTGGTGGTTCTTCAAAGCACTAGTAGCATTGGGAGAGGGAAGCAAGTTGCTTGATGTTGCTACCCCATATTGGACTCGGGGAGTCCATTGGTTCCACCCTTGTACTTGTTGTCAAAGGGGAGAGAGTTACTCATCAGACTTTAGAGTGTATTAGTGATGAGGTGGTTGCCAACAACTCCAAAGGGGAGATTGTTGTTTTATGGTTGTCCTTGTTGGCAACTTCGGCCACATGCGGTGATGCGTGGCGTTTGGGTGCGTGGATGAAAATGATGACATGCGGTGTCGGTGTCACCGATGAGATAATAGAGCAGCTTGGTATGCATGGGTGGTTTAATACATCATTAATAGGTGGTGCGGGTTTACGGGTCAAACGGTAAAATTGGCCTATTTGATCGAGAGCATTTTGGCAGTGAAAATGACATTTTGGAAGATCGGTTCTTCATGAAAAAGATATATTGTAATTTACCTAGTCCGTGCATTTGATTTCGTCACATTCGATACCGTATGAAGAAGTTACGGCATTTGTAGTAGTCGAGGTAGTTTGGCATTGAAGATGAATTTTTAAAGGCGTTCTACATGTAACAATCGAAAAAATACAATCTTTCCAACAGTTCTGATTTCATCGCATTCGATTCCGTATGAGAAAGATCGTCATTGGAAAGGTGTAGGGGCATTTTGGTCTTTTTACATGGATGATTCAGATGATTGAGTCTTCGAAAAGTCGTAGAGCATCGATTCTGATTCCCAAAGCACCGTTTCATCTCGATCGGATATCGTATGAAAAAGTTATAAGCGTTTCGTAAAGTCGGTTTGAAAATCCAAACCGAAAATCCATCGATTGCTCTCGGTGTTGGGTGGATTTTTGAATTTATTTTGAAATTCGAGGGCTTTTGTGTAATTTAAAGATTTTGAAGGTCTGAGTTGCAAGGGTCTTTAAGCACTGAAACATATGGAGGCAGGGGCTTGATTGTAATAAAGAGGAGTAAAGGAAAGTGAAATGGATGGTCAAGATTCGACCACGTGGCTTGATGCCCATCCAAAGGCTGCTGAGATTTTGGTGTGATATGGACGAGATAGATGCTTGCGTGGGATTTGATTGGTTAGATGCATAATTCTTGATGCCTGGCGCTACACTATATCAAGGTATGTTATTGTGTTTGGCGTGTATAGAAGTTATAAAAGGATTCCGATCTTAATGATCTCATGAAATCTGATTAAAGCCATCATGGAAGATTCGGATCAACGGTCAATATGCATTTTACTTTTGTGAGTGGAGACAAGCTCCTTAAAATCCGGAAAAGCAACCAATCATAGATCGACAACACTTCGCGATGTCAGCGCCTACGTCATGATGCGTCATCGAGATTCAAATCTAACGGTTTGGATCTATTGTCCGTTAGTTTAATCGGACGGATTGGATTATAAGATCTTTTATATAAGATCTACGGTCAGATTTCGCCCTTGTTGCGCGCCGCGGTGTAGCCTACGCCACCGTACGAAGTCCATTTCGGGCTATCTCATTGCTCCAACTTCAAAGGTCATATCTCCCTCATTTTAAGTCGGATTTGGGTGAACCAAGTTGCAGCTTCTTCGTTTTTTCAAGCCCTACACTATGGAAGCAAGAAAAATGGGTTTTGAGTGAAAGAAGGCTACGGTTTTGTAGGAGAAGCTTCCCCCTCTTTGTTGGTCCTTGAATGAACATACATTCTTGATGATAAATGTTCTTAGGCCATTAAAGGAGGTAAAAGAGGTGGTTGAAGTGTGTTAATGGTACATTAACTCAAAGCCAAGGAAGAAGAGAAGAAAGCAAAGATGTGTTTGCTTTGAAGAGCAAGAAGCCAAGGAGAGAGAAAGGGGTGAGCACCAAACTTGTCGATACAAGTTTCCAGTCATCCGAGCAATCGGTTGTGAGATTCTCTAACCTGGATTTTACATTACATGTATGTATGTATGTTAGGGTTAGTTGTGGATGAATGTATACATGCTAGGTTAGTTATGGATGAGCTGTAAGCATGCTAGCTAGTTGTGGATGCATATGCTAGGCGAGCTTGTTTAGGGCATTGATATAAGCCCAATTTAATTGTATTATTTATTGTGTGTAGTGGGTGCTAAGCACGGAGTGAGTGCTCCGTGTAGTGGGTGCTACACATTGTATCGGCACTCGAGTGCCATCTCACTTCGGCTTGAGAAAATTGGGTGTGGGTGCTCCATGTGGGTGCGATCAAAAGTAGTGTATTGAGTAGGTCGAAGCCTTTCGAGGCACTACCCCAGGGGATGTAGGCAAATTGCGAACCTCGTAAAAACCGTGTTGTGGGTGCTTGGTTGTTTGCATTTGATATTGAAGTCGTGGAATGTGGAATGGGTGTGCATACTTGGAAGTGCCTATGAGAGGTGAGTGTGCATCATTGTGTGCAAAGCAGGACAGTATATTAGGTTTTCTTGGCCAGACATCGGATAGGTTTTTTGGTATCGGAATTGAACTCATTGATTCACCCCTCTCGTGTGAGGGTTACAAGAATGGGTGAGTGTGCATCTGTTGTGCAACAGAGATAGATATATCAAGTTTTTCTTGGCCAGATATCGGACGGTTTTGGGGATCGAATTGGACTCAGAGTTCACCCCCTCTCGATCTATGCTGAGTTACAACAAGGTTACCATCTTGTTGGTTTGGTTACGATCAGATTTTCCCCAAATTAAACAAGGTTATCTTAAAGAACCAAGTTTCCTTGACACAGGTTATCATGAGGGTTTTTCGGGAAAAGTACTGAAACCCTATAGGGGTTTGTGAACCCTAGGATGAAGTGGTGAACTTTACCACTTGATGATGGAAGACTTTGTCTAACCTTAACAATGTCCTGCAACTAATGCTAGTCGATCTAAAGTCTCATTGGGCATTATAAAATTCAGGTAGGACATCCATTCATTTATACAAGAGTAGAAACATAACATTGACTTTAGAAAAGAGGGGGTTGGGAGTTCTGCTAAGGATAAGACTCAACAAGTGAAGCCATAGGCAATTGTAGTGAGTGAAGCCATAAGCAATTGTAACATTGGGGTTATTTTGCATTTGCCATACCGTGCATTATCAATGAGCAGGATGAGAACTCCTTAGTCCTTACCTTAATAGGTGCGTCTTTCGGAGTACGACATGTTATCCCAACTAGAAGTGTCAATTTCAGGCCCGGCCCGGCGGCCTTGCCTAAAAGGCCTGACCAAACCCGATCATTTTTAGCTTGAGTTGGCCTGATTAATAAACATGTTGGGCTCTAACCTTGAGCCTGGTTTGATTATAATCGTCATTCACGATGCAAAGGAGCAACCCGATAGGCATCCGATTGGGACTGTCTATTATTAGCCTGACTTAGGCAGACATGTTTAAAGCTTAATTAGAACTTGTTTAGAATCGATTTACTAAGCCCAACATGTTTAAAATTTGATTATAGTTTGTTTAGAAATAAATATGTCATTAGCCTGTTTAAAGCCCGTCTAAGTCCCATTTACCCCGATTAAAGACTGGTATCTGATGGACCGTATATAAATGGGACCATGCTTACATATGAGGACTGATTACTTAAATAGGCCGATCACGGTGCAAAGTTCTAAAGTGGGCAAGCCCAATTAGACCCAATCGAAATCGGCCTGGCTTGACTGATTGACACCCCTACTCCCAACTGATTCCTCTTGTCTAAAGGTGTTCATCGGTTCTCAAATAATTTGTAATCTTACTCTTGGACAAGAGTTCCTTGTTTGGTCACTTGGCCTTACACCAACACAAGGACCAATGAGAACGTGCACAAGGGCATCAACACGTATGCGATTTTCATTTCACAAGGGAGGGGATAGTAAATTTGAGCACTATTGTGTCTAGGCATAGGAGGCATGCGATCAGGGAGAGTTCTTCATCCCTTACTAATAACACACTTTTTTCTTTCAATGAAGATAAAATCTCATCATTTTATATAGAAGGAGAGGGTTGGGATGCTGTTAGCTTTCATGGAACTAGCGGCTCAACCAATTGGGGGGCTTGGGATGGGAGGGACATTAGGGAGGGAGAGAGGGACTCATGTTGGGCACCGCACCACTGTGCCCAACCTTTTCCCTTACATCTATGTTTAACGGAAAAGGGTTCTCGAGCCATTGACTAATAACACCTCCTCACAATGTATTATTTTAATAATTTTTTTGAATGAAAATATAATGATTAAAATGTGAGAAGGTGTAGAGTACCTTGCTTTATTAGAGAACACTCTCCCATATCTAACAAATGTGTGAGCCAATGATAAGAATGTTACGATGATATGCCATTTTCAAATTATTTAAAAGAGGAAATTACACTCCCCTCCCTTGTACTATGCCCTAATACCACTTTCCCCACATACTTTTATAAATATCAATATCCTCCCCTCTAGTTTGAAGATTCTTTCAATCCTACCCTTTTCGTTAGATAGCCTTGTTAAGTGATGACCTCATCCTTAATATATGATATTTAATCCCTAAATTACCCTTCCATCATACAAAATACCAAGAATGACGTTTAAAGCCCTAAAAGGGTTTCATTGTGGCTGGACAATCTAAAACAATTGATCTCGAAAACCTCAAATAAATAAAAAACCCTAGATAATGTCCCCGTGACCTATTGCAATAGGAAACCTCATGGCTATTAACATTTTCCATTCTTTCTTCTCTCTGATGGTTGATGCCCTCTCTCTCTTCTGGGCAACAACGAAATTATGCCAGTAAAATCATTTGCGCGCCTGCAAATGCTTATCATTATCATTACTTCTCTGTTCACTTTCTAACCGCAGAGCGATGCTGGAAACTAGAATGTTGAGCTCTCTTCGTATTCCTCAAACTCTTCCTTTGAATCGTTTCTTTAACAAATGTTCGGAACTTCATCGAGACGCAATCGACATGGCAAAATACAGAGAATTTCATTGGCTTTTTATTCATCAAAAAAAAAAAAATGTCAGTAATCGTTAGGGAAAACGTTAATAGCTGTCTGCTTTGGAAAAAAAATGGGTAATTTTAAATCCTGAAATTGAAGACGAGGAAACTACTAGGCACCGTTTGATAACGTTTCTACTGTTTCTGTGTCTAAAAACAGCAGAAACAGATTTTCACGTTTCCAGAAACAAAAACGGATTTTTTGGTGTTTGATAAACCTGTTTCTTGAAACGTTTTTTGCAGACATAATGCCACTAAAAAACCCAATATTATCATTGGATGCCCAAAAAGGAGAGAGGGTTCGGTTGCCACTTTTTAGGTTTAAATAGTTGGGAGATTTATCAGGGCACAACAACCTTTTTTTTCTTCTTTCAAATTCGTTTCTAGAAACGACGAAATAAGTCCGACTTGTTTTGTCAAAGTCGTTTCCAGAATTGTAAATATGCATAAATTTTGATTTATGTTTCTAGAAACGGGTGAAACGGAACAACTTTATCAAATGCTTTTTGGCTGTTTCTCCGTTTCTAGAAATAAAAAAACGCAAAAACAACAGAAACGGAACGTCGTCAAATGGTGTCCAAAAAATCTGTTTTTGTTTTTGAAAATATGAAAAGCCGTTTCTACTGTTTCTAGATGCGAAACAGTAGAAACTTTATCAAAAGGTGCCTAGGATTTTTCTTATTGTTTTCTAGATTGTTGGGGTTTTTCTATTTGTACTAATTTTGCTATTGTGAGTCAGTGTTCTTGAAGATGGAGATTGGAATTTGAAATTGCTTTCATAAGCACTATCACTCTCGTTGAATTAAATTAAAATTAAGGTAGTTAATGTCTTGTCTTATAGATGAGATTTTGTAATTAGAACCATGGCAGTCTATTGGATTGCTGCCTACAGGGGTGGAGTGGAGTTTCAACTACAAAAGGGGAAAGTAGAGACCCTTGCTGCGATGATAAGAGAGATGAAAAAGAGATGAAAAGAGAGATTAGAAGCGAAGAGGGAGGAGTTTACCCTAAGTTGCAGGTGCAATTTTGTCTGTAATAGATGAGTTGGGAAGAGGGAGGAAGACCTTGCTGCACTCTCTCTTCTTCTTTGGTTTAGGAGAGCTTGAAAGCAGGTCTAACCAATGATCGAAGTTCAAATACATAGCAGAGGTGGAAAAAGGGAGAGAAAGTATATGCATTAGACACAAGGGTAATAGTGTCTTTTTACATGTCATTTTAACATCGTCAGTGATTAATGGGACGATTGAAAGAAGGGTAATTTACAGACGCCATCCCCTGGAGAATGCCATAATTATAAAAACACCTCATCTGTTTTACCAAATTAGACTCAGACCCCTATAGTCAGTCATTGTTAAGTCAAGAGTTAAAATGACCATTATACCCTTTTTCACTAAAACTCATTTTAACCCAATTCCTCTTTACCCTTACATATTCTCACATTCACCGAGACATCAAACCCAGAGAGAGAGAGAGAGAGAGAGAGAGAGAGAGGATGCAATTTGCGGCACAGGGCCAGTCGGCAACTCCTTCACCCCACAAGTTCCACCCTATCCCCGCCATCTGCAACTCCCTCACGATAAGCCCCATCGAGAATGGCTATGGTTCAATGTTCTTTGAACTTTGATCGATTTTGGGGAGTTTCAATGTTCTGGATTGATTGTATTGGTTTCGAACTTAGAACTGATGCCTGATGTAATTGAACTACCATGACTACCTGAGAATAGACGATCGGAGGGAAGGGGGGAGGGCGGTATTGGAGTTTAGATCTAGCTGTTGTTTTATCCGTGTACTTGTTCGTTTCTGAAGTAGAAGGTGTTGGTTTGTTTGGAGCTGAGCTACCGTTGGCAATTCTGATTTCTCAGACCCTTTGAACGAGATATCATTTACCACTTTTTCCCAGAAGTATAAGTTATGGAACAGATTGGGAAAAATAGTGAAATCTTTTTGGCAGGAGCTGAAGTATTATTGAGCTGTTGCAGGAATGAGTAGCATAATCTTTTTTTTTTGTAGACAGGAGGGGTATCCGACTTTAGGCCGACTAAATCCTCCCTGGGCTCGTCCATGACCCCCGCCACATATGAACCGGGAGCTTCTGGGCCCTAGTGAACCTCAGGCGGGTGGCCCCAAGAAATTTTGCAGTGGCAAAGTTTTGATCACGAGACCTGGCTTCCTGAGGCGGAGTTTCATGTCCCCTTCAAGCCACCCCTTGGGGTTATGAGTAATAGAATCTTGAGTCTAAAAGAGAGGAACAGAAAAATAATAGCCTCTAATGTGATGGATGATTCTTTCCTAATACACATAATTGTTTGATTAATTGATTTGGATGAAAGAAATAGTGACTTATTATAAGGGTATTTTAGGTACTTCATATTTAATAAGCTCAAAATGGTATTTAGAAAAAAAAAATGAACTATTGATGTCAGCATTCTTGGTATATTATGTAATAGTGACTGACGGTAGGGGTCTGAGTCTAATTTGGTGAAAGAGAGGGGATGTTCCTATAATACTGACATTCTCTAGGGAGTGGCGCTGTAAATTACTCTTGAAAGAATCTTCAAACTAGAGAGGATGAGAGTGGTATATATGAAAGTACATGGGAGGAAAGTGATATTAGGGCATAGTACAAGAGTGGGGAGTGTAATTTCCTCTATTCAAAAAAAAAAAAAGATATTTTTTACTCTTGATTTTAAGAAATTTTAGAAATGAAACAAGAAACTATAAAAAATAAAATAGTAATATGTTCTAAATGACACCCACCAAGTACCATCACAACCAACATCTAGAGTTTGCCGTGGCTTTCTTTCTCAACTTTTTGGAATATTTATTGGAAGTCTAAAAAACAACTGCCTAGCGTCGTTGGTGAGTTGTGGTGTGCAAAATCCCTTGCTCATTAGGAGGTCTCAAGTTCGAACCTCTTGGCTGCCATTTTTAACCCAAGGGGGTAGCGCAATTGGTGAGCAACGAACTTGATACCAGTCGTAAACTCTGACGTCCTAAGTTCAACTCCCACTAGGCATACTTGGGCCACTCACACGGGGGTGTTTAGTGCTCTTCACTGCTTTCAATGAAAGTTGAATGGTTCTCATTCAACCCCGGTATGACCCGGTCCATGCGGTTGTGGGGTTAGTATGGGCCCGCAGGACTAGTAAGGCCGAAATCCTGGATACCTGTCGTTAGCAAAAAAAAAAAAAAATTGAAGTTGAAAACAGTGTAAGTAACCTTAGAGTTTTCAATGAAAGTTGAATGGTTCTCATTCAACCCCGGTATGACCCGGTCCATGCAGTTGTGAGGTTAGTATGGGCCCGCAGGACTAGTCAGGGCGAAGGCCTGAATACCCGCCTTTAGCAAAAAAAAAAAAAATTGAAGTTGAAAACAATGTAAGTAACCTTGTGATGCAATTTATAGTAGATATTGCTAGTAGACAACGTTTAGGTAATTATAGTACTGATCTAACCAAGTCTCAGAATGTAAATTTATTTTTCTTCTAGTGTTTGATTTTGTTTTATCATAATAAAAATAATAATAATAATAATAAATAAATAAAATACCATCACAAGTAAATTCTGCAAATATTGAGGAAGATGAAAAAATAAATGAAAGAGAAACTTACTTCTCACAAGCCGGCTGTTGCGTAAATACCAATATCTTTTAATAATCCTTACAACAACAACAACAACAACAACAACAAAAATAACAACAACAACAGCAGCAACTACAAAGCCTTATCCCAACTATATGATCCTTACAGTCATCACATAATAATTTCTTGGAGAAGGAAAAAAAAAGAGGAGGAGGCGGTGGGATTGTGCTGGGATGCGTACCGGGGTGCTACCAGTCATCGGATATGGCTGGACTCTCTCTTTCTTGAGAGAATCTAAATCCGATTGCACTAAGGATAAGCCTCAATGAGAGAAGCCAAAGGTAAAAATGGGGTTATTTTGCATTTGCTGTACCCTGCATCATGAATGAGCTTCTCCCATTCTTCTCTTGTCCTCTCTTTTCCTCCAAGACTCACCATCATGAACATGTCTGACACTAACACCGGGTACATGTCCATCTCCTGATTAATGTCCATCACCATTTCAACTATGATTACCTTTCCTCCTGCTGGTATTGCCTCTTTACATTGCTCAAGAATTTTCATGCACTTCTCATCATTCCAATCGTGAAGGATATACTGCAGTGTAGGAATTAAAAACTAGTGTTTATTTTGTAATCTTGCAATGTTAGTTTCAAGATTAAGAGACATAGCTAAGAAGAGAGAACATGAAATCATAGTTTTGAGGCCAGACAGTACCATCTGGTTGAACCATTCATGTAAATGGATGGTACATGGCTTGTGCGCTGGATAAGTATGAATAGATGTAAACAGATGGAATACAAATTGAATACGGATTGGATGTGATTGGATCTGGAAATTTTTATTGGATACGAATACCTCTAAATGGATATAAATACGAATCCTCTAAATGGATACAAATGGTACATACATGACTCGTGCACAGGATAAGTATGAATATATGTAAATAGATCGAATACAGATTGAGTACGAATTGGATGTGATTGGATCTGGATATTTTTATTGGATATGGATACCTCTAAATGGATATGGATGCGAATCGAATCAGGATTTTCGATTATCCGCTTACATCCCTAACTTGTATAGTCCGGATCTTCCTCCCTCAATAGATGCATTTGCTCTCAATCTATGTTTCTAAGTTGATTTAGCTCTTTCCTTATTCTCTAAAACTTGTCTAAATTTCAAGAACCCTTAAAATCTTTAATTAATTTTTTATTTTTTAATTATAGTTGATTATCTATTCGAATTGGATAATTCTTTTTGGATACTTCGAATTCAGATCTGGATATTTTGGACTAAATATGAATACTCCTAAATGGATACAGATGCAAAAAATCCGGATTTTGAGTATCCGTTACATTCCTACACAAACACCTATTTTTTCTAATGGTCAAATAAGACGAGAGAAGAAGAATATACAAAGAAGGCAGCTTAAGCTTGCACGGACACACATTAAGAGAAACCTGCTTAAAGCCTCAAGAGCAAACTACATCATCCCACGGCTAGAAGACAATAGACACCAAGACTCGGAAGGAATCAACATTCAAGGTAGAGCAAGCAAGCTGGGATCATGGAGGTTACGTCCAAAAAGTATATAAGCCCTAGTTATGGACAAGAGAGTCACTAGTCAAGTTATTCAAGGAAGGGACTTAAAACGAGTCCAAATTAGTGTAAGATTAATTCTAAAATATTTTTTTGTTCACTCCTGAGATCTTCCAATCCAATTTCTCGGTGAATAAAATCTCCTTGTGAGAAGGTTTTATGTTTTTCTCCTAGCTTTCCCTTTGGGTGCTCCCTGTTAGGGAGTTTGGATTGGTCCCTTTTTGTGCTTCTTTAATGTAATTAAATATATATATATATATATATATATATAAAAGAAAAATATAAAAAAGTCTAAAAAAGAAACATGGTCTCTTGATCGGGACATAGAAAAGAAAAAATGATCATCTTACCCTTCATGAAAAGCATAAATTTTGTCACTGTCGAAACTTCCTCAAGTACTCCCATTTGTCCTTGTGCTGGCATAAAAGTCACCACTTAGCCTTCCTAGGATCCCTTTCTTAGAAAACATTTAGACCCACTTTTAGATCGACCACATTCAATGCATATTATTGACTAAATCAAACCATTAAATGAGATGGGTGTAGGATTAGAAATCATATATATGGATAGACGTAAAGGATGGCAACATATAGCTAAGAACAATTAATACAACCACCCAACCACCCGCCCACCTTCTAGAAAAAAAAAAATTAATAATTTCAATTTTCCATTCGCATACCTAGATTTGTGGTTTTTGAGTTAGATCTCTTTTTAATTAACTTTAGAGCAAAATTTTCCTTGTTGATTCACTATATTAATTTGGGCTGTGTTAGGTAAATCTGTAAAATCCAGTCCCATCTTCATTCATATCGATTTGATCTGTATCAATATCAATTGAAACTAGTCTTGAGTTTTCAAATTTTTATTTCAACATAATTGAATACTTAAAATTTTTGTTAATAATATGTATCTTAAGTATGGGTAATAAAAGGGAAGGGTGTAATCCAGTTCACAGAGGCTCATGCTATTACAAGGCCAAAGAAAGATCATAATGTCTACAACCTTACCCCCACTTCGTAGATATTATTTTTTTACTTAAATCCTAATCATTTGATCATAATAAAACAACCTTATCATTGCACCAAAGTTCACCCACCTTCGGCATGAATAATAATTAGGGCTACAAAATCAGCATTGTGGATCACCAGCCCATAAGGTGGGAGATGGAGTGTGACTGGGGATCATAAGATGCGTATGGGACAAGTAATTATAATTAAAACCATGAACTCACCTTAAGAATGATGGCGTCAGCACGAGGCACTGAGTTAAACATGTCTCCTTCAACCCACTCCACTTCACTCGTCTTCTCGAGTTACTCCTCATCACCTGTGGAAGATCAAACACAGTACACTTGATGCTTGGAAACTCCTTCACTATCTCCTTCGCAGCTGCTCCATTTCCTCCTCCAACGTCCACTATAGATCCAATCCTTCAAATAGCCATGACCCACACTTGCTTAAGATCTCACCAAATATCTCCTTTGTGTTCCTTTCCTGTGACTCATTGAATAACCGATTCATATCGGGGTGACTCGCTAAATAGTCCCAGTTGTTCATTCCATGGTGCCTCTCAAATGCTGGTGGACCTCCTTGGATGCTGCTGCTTAGACTGTGCCAAGCTCCGATTCCCCAATCGGTTAATGTCCCAAGTATCATGGGAACCATGAAAGTCTCGCTATCTCGGAGTAGACACTCCGAGAAACGAGTCAACCCGTAAGTGCCATCCTGGCCGTTGAAGGTGAAGAGACCCATGTGGTGAACGGCGAACCTCATTAGACTTTGGAGGCGGCCCATGTCGACCGCCGGCAATGGGAGAGCGGCGGCGAGGTCTTGGAGTGTTATGGGCTTAGCGTTCTTACGAAGGATGTCTGGGATTCCTAGCTCCACCACACATTTCAGGGACATGGAGTCCATGAAACCATGGGCGTATCTTATGATGCTCATTCTTGCTGCCATAAGTTCTTGCATTTGCTCGTCCATCTCCTTCTCCTTCACTTGCTACACAAAAGAAGAGTGCTCCCCCTTGGTGCTCTTATAATGTTGATCAATCCCTTTAACTTGCTATCCCACCCTAAGGTTCCATTCTTTTGTTTTTGGTTTTTGGGTAAAACCCAAGGCTCCCAAGTCAAAGGGAGGCAGCTTTTGTCTATTGAAAACAAGGAGTGTTGAGGAGTGTTCTGTTGTCCTACAATTTAGGGGAACTGTTTCTTGTGGGAGGGTGGGCGGTTCTGCACGTGCATGAGAGTTAATGAAAACGAATGAGGAAACATTTACAAAGGGGTCATTTCCTATTTGAGGGGGAGCGAGAGTTGGTTGTATCGCCCCCATCTGTGATATGTCTCACACGGCCACATTCTTCCACAGAAAAGACGAGAGGTTATTTTGACGGTTTCTGCCCGTGGACAAGAGTCAATGGAAATGCACAAGGAAGCATCCACAAAGGGTTCATTTTCCATTTAAGGGGGCGAGCGGGTTTTGTTGCCCCCATGTGCGATGTGTCTCAGCGGATCACACTCTCCTATAGAAAACTTTTTCCTTTTAACTTAATAAGAGAAATCATTGACCAAGAGGTTATTTTGGTGACAAAAATTTATCGTCATCAGCAACTTACATTTCGTATTCAATATCTTCTCCCTTGCCCCCTCCACACCCCATCTCGAGCCAATAATTAAAAAATATGAGGAAAGTGGAAAAGATCGGGGTGAAAAAATTTCATCCTAAGAGGGTATTTTCAAACCTGCCCATGAGATTCTATTTCCTTTGTAGCTACCTTGGCTGCAACCCTGGCAGTAGTAAATTTTTTTTCCAGTTATTATGATCTGTGTTGAAATCGTAAATTACATAGAGAATCTGTTTCCTCAAAGTTAATAAAGGGAAGAAGAATGCTTCCTGGTTGCATGGTCTTTGCACCAACGTAGGAGAAATTGAGGGGGCGCATAGAGGCATCAACCGAGGGTGAGCATCAATTGAGGGAAAGAAAAATCCTTCCTAGTTGCATGATCACTAGGCACACCTTAGGCCACTCACACGGGGTTGTTTAGTGCTCTTCACTGCTTTCAGTGAAAGTTGAATGGTTCTCATTCAACCCCGGTATGACCTGGTCCATGCGGTTGTGGGGTCAGTATGGACCGCAGGACTAGTCAGGCTGAAGGCTTGGATACCCGTCGTTAGCAAAAAAAAACAAAGGGTGGGTTTTTCAATATTTCAGAGAGGTGGGGCCATCATCTTCCCCCTTCTATGTCTAGCACAAGAGCCATACACATCCTCTCTAATAAAATAGACAAGTGTTTTTTAACAAAACACATTGGCCAACAAATCAGTAGAAGCCGTGAAAATTAAGACACCTATATATACTCCCATTTTCAAACCACTCTGTGTCAAGGCTAAGAGAATGCATGCGGATAGCATTATATCTCTCATAAATAAGTAAATCTGTTTTCCACACTCTTCAACATAATTTTTTTGTTTTTTTTTTTAATTTAATAAGAGAGATCATTGACCAAGAGGTTATTTCTGCACTAGTGACAAAAAATTGACGGTCAGCATCTTTCATTTCCTATTCAACTTCTTCTCTCCCCTCCTCCAACAGCCAACACTAAAATGTAAAAAATTAATGAAATCTCCCTCATCTTCTCCATGACTAACCTCACCATAGGATTGATAGTCTGTAATTAAGAGAAGGGCAAAAGTTTGCTCCCCATGCTGCTCACGTGCGAAGAATTGCCCATCTTACACCAATTACAGGGCAAGAAACAAATTGTTCAGTTACGGCCATCTGATTAGAGAGAGTTTGGTCAATAGAGATCGACATGATCAAAGCAGAGAAAGAGAGATAGATAGAAAGATAGATAGATAGACAGATAGATGGATGTTTAGTGGAGAACCCACATGATGAAAAAGCTAGAAGGTGTAGGAAATCATCTCCACACTCTGATTGACATATTTTTTCTACAAGAAAATCACAAGAATTGAATGAATTATAATTGTCCCAGGCATTATGATCTATGTTGAAATCATAAACTACATAGAGAATCCGTTTCCTCAGATTTAATAAAGGATAAGGGTTATCTGTCCGGAAGTATAGCCTTTCCAATAGCACAAGGACCAATGAGAATAAGCAAGGAAACATCAACGTAGCAAGTATTTTCGCTTTTCATAGGGATTGGAGTCGTCAATTCATATATGTTGGTATCCAGATGCACAAAGTTCCAAGACTGCGAAGGTAAATCTGATATCTATCCAATATATTGTACGCCAAGTTACACTGGAAGCACGTAAACAAAAGTATAGAATAGTATACTCATTGCAATAATGTTAAGGTACTTCATGACAAGAAAGATAAGCCAAAAAGAAATCTTCAATTATTTATTCTCCTTATTTTATCGAATATTCAAAGGAGCTATACTATTTTGGGTTTTAATGGATAATTTGATCTGTAAAAATGGATATTTTATTTTTTTTTCGCTAGAAAATCATTATATTAAAAAGGAAGAAAAAGGAAGAAATTACAGAGCTACATCAAACTGAGAAAATAGAGTGAATCAAAAATAAAATCGATTCTCGACCTCCACCTTGGCATTGCCATCGGAGGAAAAGAATCCCACTAATCAAATCTATAGTTTGGTCGCCATCGACATCTCTTCGATGAGATCCTTAATGTTGGCGGAAAGTCAACATTTATGGTGATATCCCTGTCTTCGCGCATCTCTAGCGTAGTCGGCAATTGAGTTAAGCTTCTCGAAGTTGTGAGTTATTTTCCATGTGATACTCTCCAAATATGGTGGAGGAATATCCATCTCTGCAAAGCAAACCATGGAATTTTATTTTGTTGGATAGAGATTGCACATGACACTAGAATCCGTCTCTACCCACGACATGGAATGCCCATCTCCTAGCACGCATCAGCCCCACCATTAGGCCTTGATTTCAGCTTGAAGACTCCGAGACACCATAAAAATTTTGTAGGAGCCAAGAACGCCTCCCCTGTGATCACGAAAAATTCCTCCACTGCCGACACAGGTTCCCCTTGAGCTTCCATCAAAATTCAATTTAATCCAATTTGCCTCGGTCGCACGGAAAACCTCTAAGATTGATTTTGGTGGAGATCGTGAATCGGAATACCAAGCTTCCTGCGACAAATGAGATCGGACATTGTCTTGACTTCACCTTTAGTGCTTGGCTTAGCAATGAATATCCTCTAGAATCATCTGCTTGGTATCTTGCGGTCGTTCCTTGCCATCATGCCTTCTCATATTTCCTTCACGCCAAATGTGATCGCCACTTTATGTAACCCCATGATCCATGCCTCTTTGCGACAAGCGATTTGCTTTTCTTCTCCACCATGTGAGAAATCGGCCATGGTTCCAGAGGGTGCCATTGCACATTGAAGCATCCACAAAAAAGAGCCATATTTCTTGATAGGAGCATTGAAGGAAAATATGAGGCGATGTCTCGCCTCCATTCCACATAAGTGCATTTAGAGACAAGGACAATGCCCTCTTTTGAATAGCGTCATCTGTAGGGAGCTTGTTGTGCACCATTCTCCAACCAAAGATAGACACTCGGGTTGCATCTTTTACCCCAAATCAAAGAGAACCATGGCACTTTCGGTTTGAATCCTAATATCTTCCCAGTAGAATTAGAATTGAAAATCCCATCGGATGATAGACTCCACGGCACATATCTTCACAGGATAAGATGGAATTTTAATGGTTGAATTTTCTCAAAAATATCATGCAGCAAAGGGAGATAACATTTGGCAATTTCCATTTAAAATTGTGAATGAAGTCACGACCTTTCCCTTGCGAGAAGACTCGACTCTCCTCCGGCCAACTAGCTCTAGGATGGATTTGCCGCCCAACCATTTATCGACCAGAAATTTATCTGTCCCCATTTCCAATCATCCGGGCTTCTTTGGTGGTCATGAAGTCCCACATCTTCCTAAAGCCTGGCCAAATCGATGAAGGCTTATAGGACTTTTGAAGGAACCGTCACCCCTCAAAATCTAGCCCTTAAAATTTGCATGCTAAGGAATTCTCATGCTTGACCCTCCGACCATATTACGAGCATGGCTTTGTTTATGTCTCGAGCCTTCTCGGTCCCAAACCACCTTCATCCTTAGGCCGCAACAAAGATCCCATCGGTGATATTTTTTTGCAGTATCAATCTCACTGTCGAGATAAAATTTCTCATCCACCTCTCCATTATTGCAATAAGGGATGAAGGCCACAATAAGCAATGAACTATGGTTCATCATTCCCAAGATCATGAGCGGACCAATTCCACTCGTCCGACCATGGACAAAATCTTCCCTTTCCATCCGCAAGGCGCCTTTGACTTTATCCGAATGGGGATTAGCGACTCCTTATTCACCCTTCCTTAAAGATCTCGACCCCAAATAGCGGGTGGGGAAGTTACAGATGGAGATACCAAGCTCTTCGCAATGGCTTGCTTCTAGAGCGAGAGCAGATCCCAAGAAAAGCTTGCTTTTGTCTAAATTTATTTTCTGGCCGGAGAAGCTTTGATATTTAGCGAGAAAATTATTGAGATTTTTAACATACCTGATGGAAGCATTAGAAAAGATAAAAACATCATCAGCAAAAAGAATATGTGTAGGGATAATCGCCCCACGAGGACCCGATAGAGCTTTAATGCTGTTATTGGCTAGGAGCTCAGATAAGCCTCTACAAAGAACCTCTTCAGCAATGATAAACAGCATAGGCGAAATTGGATCTCCTTGTCTCAGACCCTTCTCCACACCAAAGTATCCAACAGGGCCACCATTTAACAGAACTGAGATTCTGGCAGAAACAAGGATCTGATGGATCCAAGAGATCCATTTTTCGAAAATCCAAATCTCCTCAGAACATGAAAAATAAAATTCCAAGAGATGGTGTCGACGCTTCGGATATCAATTTTAAACCCATACCTCCACCTCTTGTGGATGCAAACATCATGTTTGCCACTCGAGGCAAGTGATATGTTGGAGTGAATGATCTTCCCTTTCTGGAAGGCCCCCTGCTCCTCAGAGATAATTTTTGGAAGAACACACGATAATCGCATAGCCAGAATCTTTGATATTATTTTGCATAAAAAATTTCCCATGCACAATGGCCTGAATTTGTCTAGGGATAGTGCTCCTTCAATTTTAGGAATCAAAACCAGGAAATTATTATTAATGCCGTAAGGCATGAACGATTCGAAAAACCATCTGATAGCATTGCACAAATCTGAAGATATGATGTCCCAACATGATTTATAAAAAGCTCCAGGAAATCCATCTGGACCAGGAGCACTATCTGGATCAAGATCCCACACCGCATTCTTAATCTCAGAGTCAGAGGGAATACCATCTAATCGACCTCTATCCCATTCTTCCAAAACATTAGGAATGCATTGCAATAAATCCATGTGATTGGTAAGGGGAGTACCTTTGTGAAAATGCTCATAATAACCCGCAACATATTCCTTGATCTGCTCTCTATCAGAGATCAGGGTTCCATCAACCATCTTCAGAGATTTAATGGAGTTCTTCATTCGCCGAATTTTCACTGAGATGTGAAAAAATTTTGAGCATCTATCTCCTTGATTCCTCCATCTAGAACGAGATTTTTCAGCCCATAATTTCTCATAATTTTGCAGGGCCTTCGGATATCTGGTCTTTGCATCGCTTCTTTGGCATAAAATGAGTCATTTATCCCATCTCTCAATTTCGACGGATCTCCTCCATGCATTTTTTGCCTCCATCATCTCCAAATTAAAATTTGGAAAATTTTCTTTTGCCGGAGCCGGAAGACCTTCAATCTTTTTAATTTTTGAGCCAAAACCATCATTGGCGATCCAGAATGTCATTCACCCGGGAGGACTTAAGCGCATTTAGATAACCCTCATGGTCCGACAGAACCTCCAGAGCGAAAAGGAGTTTTTGGTCTTTCGAGCCTTAGACACCACCAAAATGGGAGTATGGTCGACGCCACTCTCGCAAGACAAGTTGGTGACATTCTTGAAAATAAGAAATCCGGCCTCATTGCAAAAGCTTCGATCGAGCCTGCGAGACATGTCCCTTCTCCGTTATTAGTCCATGTGTATTTCCTTCCTGCGAAGGAATTTGAATTAGTGAACAAGTATCCACCATTGCGCCAAAATCTCCCGTGACCCAAGGTTGAAAGTTCCAGGCCCCTTTTTCGAGAGAGAAGGGTGGCATTGAAATCTCAAAATCATCCAAGGAGTAGTCACCCGGGATGGGTTGCCACCAAGTCGGTCCACAATTCTCTTCTAGCACTCTTAGGCATTTGGCATGCACTAGATAAGATGAAAATTTCCGAGCCCATTGCCGAGAGAGATTTCTTTGCTCGAGAAGCGATAGCCGAGCTTTGCTACACCTCTTCGCCAAATCAGCCATAGATTTGAGACTCCGCCTAGGCGCTTGTTATGGATGAAATCGGGTCAAAACCCGACTTGTTGAAGAACAACGTAGGGAAGGCGTCGAGGGAATCATAGGTTCGGCAATGCAAAGGAAATCAGGTCTTTGTCCCTTAAAATATTCCTCAAGGCTAACCTTGCGGCCCTTCTTTATCCCTCTAATATTCCAATATAGGGCTTTCATTTACTATTTTTGATGAGGCAATACGGCGGACTTTCTGAAATGCGCTCTTATTGAGTCGGTGTTTCCTTTCCTGCTTCCAGGAACCAGCTCCAAGCCTCCCTTTCGCGAGAGTTTTGTCTATCTGCTCTACCTCCTTATGATTAACCACCACCGTGCCACCATTAATCTCAAGAGGGTTGAATGACGAGATGACATTGTTGTACCATTGCAGTGCTTGGCACTGACCAGTCTCGTGTTGCTCGCCATGCCTAGACAGGGTCATCACCCGATCACCACTACCATGGTAAATGGAGCTTGAAGATTCCTTCTCTTGTATGGCCCTATGGGTGTTGTTCCCAGCCCCACAAGATGAAACAACATTTCTATAGGAACGTTGACCCATAAGAGGCCCATTTCCACCAACCAACCCATTATCCGATCCATCCATAGAATCCGCCCCATCATCCAAGTCATTCTCCCCATCATCCAAGTAATTCGTGTCAGCTAGATTATTTCTTTCCAAATTCCCTTCTTCTTCTAATGGAAGGCATATTTGTATGTCTCCATTCAAATTATGCATAACTGATTTTCCATCAATGTTCCTTAAAATGTGCGAGTCAGACATGGAAGGAGATCGTTCCTTCGGAAGTAAGGAAAATCTTTCCAAGTTAGACGCACTACCATCGGATTCTGCTCATTCCGGCCCTTGTTCTCATTCCGGTGACCATTGCTCGGCGCCTTCCTCTTCATGTACATAGGTCGCCTCGAATAGTCTCTTTCTGCGACTCCTTCACGGTCTCTGCGTCCATTCTCACTCTACATACATGGACGAATGTCCCATTTTTCTGAAACCACATCGATCAAGGCATCTTCATAAATAATATTTTGTTTGAACCGAATGTTTCGTTAGTACCTGTTGCCTTCGTTCTACCGGATTTCTTGAGTCGTAGCTCAATCTCTACCTCAACACGGACTCTCGCAAAGCGCCCATTGCCGCAGGATCGAGTTAAATGCATCGATCTGCAGGTCTCCACGATGCCTTGGCCATTGTTAGCAGAATCCTCTCGTGCGGTATTCGATGGCGGTCGAAATCTGATCCAAACCAACTTGGTTTTGCGTTCTTGGCATGAACATCAAAATCGCCTTCCAAGGCTGGAATCTGATGATCTGCCCACAGACTCTTGTAAGACTTCGTCTCCACATGGCTGCCATGTCTCCTTCCCTTTCAAATTGTAAAAGAAAATACCCCTTCCCCATAGGTGCCATCTTCACTCCGCCTTTTAGATTCCAATTCTCCTTCGCCTCCTTTGAATGTCATCCATTGAAAGGTATCTAAAGTTCGTCCTCCGATCAATGCAAACTGAACCGTGCAGTCTTTCCTCATAGGCATCTTGTGGGATTATGATCTTGGTGTAGGCTCCAGCGTGAATAGGATCGAGTAAAGTTCCCACTTCGCAAGGCATGACCCACCACAGTAGAGTAGGATCGTCGCACCTCCTCCCTATTTTCATCTGCATCCTTGACCCGATCAACCTCACCTCCCTCAACAGATCTAGAATCATTATTAGCGGCCGTCCGGAATCCTTCCTTGGAAAATCTGGTTTGAAAATCGATAATCAAAGCACATCTACCACGATCCGGAGGCCAGCCATCCTTTGGCTCATGTCCGATTCTAGTATCATTACTCGACTCGCCATCATCTTCCTCTTACACGAAAATTATTAAATAAAAGCGCGAAGGGTTCTCTCGCGAAGTTTTCTCGAGATTAAATCTCTAGATCCATCTAACTTATCTATTTTCTCCAAGCTGGTGTTCTCGGTAGCGATCGGAGAAAAGCGAGCGAATCAGCGAGGCGGTTCTCACGGCGAGCGAAGCGATCCGAAGTTCACATAAGAATCGATGCGTGAGAGGCAGAAGCAGAAGGAGGAGAGCTTGAAGCTCTCACGGTGTCCGACAGCGAGACGCAGCAGATCCGAAGTTCTTGAAGCTCTCACGGTGCCCGACAAGGGTCCAGCAGATCCGGCGAGATCCGAGCGGATCTGGCAGATCCGATCATATCGAAGTTCTCCTCTCTCGCTAAAACCGATCAGATCTCGCACTCTCGGTGAGGCATCGCCGCTGCTGCACCTTCAATCGCTGCTGCACCTTCAATCGCTCGTGTCGATCAACTTCTTTCGAGCTCTGAAGTTCCTTCAGTTTTTCCGGACCATCTAGGAAAGCTCCTCTCAATCTCTCGAAAGCTCAATTGTTGACCCCTCTCAAAACTCAACAATTGGCCACTTTCGAGGAGGAATTTACTTTCAGTTTCTCATGGATATTTTATAAAGTTTCTATAAATTTTTAAAAAAGAATTAAGACAAGTCTCAAAGTAGAATAATTATTTGAAATTTTCAGCGAATGGTACGTATGTACTTTGTTTAGACTGAGCCTTATTTACGTGTGCCATGTAAAATGGTAATGATACAATTCGATGATTGAATATCAAGAAAATATTTTGCATTGGTCACTTGTAAAGATTTAGACTCAATTTTAATCATATACCCTCCCATGAATTTCCATGCTGCTTATATTTGCAAGCCTTTCTTATTTTGTAACTTGGTCGACTCCATTTGGAATAAAATTGACATGTGAGTAGGTTCGATGTCATACTAGGGACAAATCCTAGACTATGCATATCTTTCCTCACCACCTTTTCCATAGTTATCTTAAGTTTGTGCCTAGCTCCTATCGAAGCCAAAATATTTCTTCAAAATGGTGGGAATATAGTAAGAATTATAAAATGAATAAAAATTAAGAAAAATTATGAAATTCTTAGAATTTAACAGTAAAAATTCCAACAAAATTTTATATATGACATGAATTTCATTGCTCTGTTGTCATTCATTTTCAGCATGGAATTTTGAAGTATCTTTTGCTTCTGTTACACATTTGTAATGGACTGAAACTTCAACACAGCTAACATGGGTGTGGGGGTATTTTATTGTATGGACTCACTTTTGTCAATAAAATAAAATGTGTCACACAACAAGATATCGATTGCAGTCTCATGGTATCAACTGTGACTCATTAACCACTTTAATATTTATAATTTTCCATGCCAAACAAAACAAGAGTCCTTATACTCCAACCTCTCTCTCTCTCTCTCTCTCTACATAGGGGACTGAAGACTCACAAGGTAATACAAAAGTCAAACAGGCTATATGATAAGTATGGATTCGCTGCATGTACATTCACCTAGGCGAACATGTAAACATCCAACACCTGTTCTACTTTCTACTCTTACCATTATAAGGATGAAGAGAGGTATATTTGAAAATAAAAGAGACATGTGTTGGATGCTCACATATACGACCAGATGACCATATGAGCAGTGGATCCAATTTCCTATCCCATACGTTCAATCACACAAGAGCATCCATAAAGAAACCATAACATTAGAAATGAAGATGAGGCTTCATGTAGTAACATGGAGATACATTTAAAAAAAAAAATAATAAATAAATAATAATAATAATAATAACATTACATGCATGAAGCTTAATTATATGTTCTTGTAGATGATAGAGAACCGCAGAGAGGGCCAGGGATGGGAGCAAATTCACTGCTAAGTATAAGCCTCAATGATTGAAGCCGTAGCAAGAACTGGGGTTATTTTGCATTTGCTATACCCTGCATTACTAATGAGCCTCTCCCATTCCTCACTTGTCCTCTCTTTTCCTCCAAAATTCACCATCATGAACATGTCTAAAATTAATGTTGGATTCATATCTATCTCCTGATTGATGTCTATCACCATATCAATTATGATTATTTTTCCTCCTTCTGGGTTAATTGCTTCTTTACATCGCTGAAGGATTTTCATGCAGTGGTCATCACTCCAATCGTGAAGGATAGACTGCAATAAAACAAGAAAAAATAGTGCTTATATTTGCAATTTCAGTTCCAGGTTCTATGGTTTTTGATTGGCAAGAAAAGAAAGGTAAAAAAAAAATTAAAAATAAAAGATAGAGAAAGACACCTAAACTCATCATTGGTTCATCCTTACTTTTGTTTTGTTTTTTGTGTTTTTACCAATCAAACTTAAATTAAGAGAAGAGCTCAAACAACAATAGCTGCAGGTTGAACCGGGCTTGAGTCCAACATGTTTATTAATTGGCCTGGGCTCAGTCAGGCTTGTGGGATCAATCTTAAAATTGACACCCCTATATACTTAGATGGGTCTTTTTTTTTTTTTTTTTTTTTTTTTCTTTTAGAGGATACTTTAAACCATGAGAATTCAATTACCTTGAGAAGGATGGTATCAACATGAGGCACCGATTTGAACATAATGTACTATCGCCTTGTTGAGCATTGTCATTTAATTTGGGGTTTTTTCGAGCTAGGGTTTTAGGGCAAGTTTTCTCACCACTGCTTGGGTGTAATATCTCTTCTGCATAGTGAAACATCTTCTTCTTCGCTCGAGGTCGTAGCACACCACATCAGTGTGTGAACCTTGTTAAATCTCTGTATCTTGTGTGGGTTCTCTCTTTGTTTATTTTCATATTTCTTGGTGTTTGCTCTAACACTCAGGTGGGAGAAATCTCCTATCCTACATGGCTACGCCAACCTCTCTGAGCTTAAGGTGTACATTGTGTCGACTCCTCATGTGGGATTTTTTTTTGTTGGAAGTCAACAATTATATTAAATAAATAAAAGAAAATTATATACAGATTTTACGTCTAAGCATACTTAGACGATGTCAAACATCAATGACAAAAACGATTCTAACACACTTCTCTTTCGGCATTTCCTTCAGCAGGGAGGAAGGGCAGCACAACTTGGGAAGAGGCCCACCTTCGACAATGCCATCAGCAGGCACCATATCCAAGAAAACTAAAATTTTCTCATTACGTGAACCTGTATCTAGGTATATGCTGGGCATCCTACATAATTCCAGAAAAAACAAAATTTAGGTATTCAGTCCAAATCAAAGACATTTGAGATATATCTTGCCCCTTTTTAGCCAATACATCTCCTTACGTGAGATTATTGTATTAAAAATAATAATTAAAAAAATAAATATGAGAGAGCATAGAATAACTACTTGCTCTAGGAGCCTTCTCACTTTTACTTTATAGCCATCTACTAGAAAAATTATTTTTAAAATCAACAAATGATGCAGAAAGCAACCCATTTGGGGAGACTGAGATTAAGTTAAATTGAAGCTACTTCTTGCCGGATAATATGAAAAATGAGCTACAGCATCTCGGATTGAGTGTTCAGATCTACTAAAATGTGGTTAATATTTGTGGGGTGGATTCTGTAATCATGCTCCAGCTTGCATTCCTATCCCCAGCTCCTTGTCTCTTTCTCAAGTTGGTTCTAACACCACTTTTGAATCTACTATTGAGCCAAGTTCATATTGGCTCTCTTTTGCTTGGACATTGCAACTTATCAATGTGGTTCTTCAAGGATTTTTTTTTTTTTAATTTATTTTGTTAAAAGATCATTTGTATTACAAAATAATAATAATAAAAAAAAAGAAACAAGAACTAACCAAGTCAAATATACTAACAGAAAAAAGACAATAACCCCACCTATGGCAAGGTCTACATTAGAAGGAAAATGCCTAACAAAAAATAATCCCTAGAGATACTAAATCTTGGGATCATACACATCACTAAAGTAGAAGAGAGATGATTGAACAAATCACTTTCACAAAGAGGCAAGACGGGTAGACTTCCGACAGCCTACTCCCCATTATCCTTTCCCTTGTCTATTCTTTGCTTAACTTTCTCGAAGTCATCAAGTTCTTCCCTTAATCTAGTTGCCTTATCGATAGTAGCAATCTTAAGGTGCGTCCCCATTATTTCTTTTGAATTAGCATCTTTGTCCTCCCTAAGAAAGTCGACGAAATTTGAATCCATATTTTCTAAATTTCTTCGGACTGGCCCAAATTTGTCTAGGAAGATTCACTTCATCTTTTGAGAGGTAATGTGTAAGCCTAGGAAAGAAAGGGAGGAGAACTAGACATAAAGCATATTTTTATATGAATTTGAAAGATATTCTTAAGCAGATTTTGGTGGATTGGGTCTAAGAAGTAGAGCATATGGGTCCATTGGGTTTATCACATATACTTAAAGAATGACTCTGTGTGGACAGTCCGGTTAATGAAGAATTGTTCTTGAGTATAGCGGAACGTTCTAAAATGTAGCAAAAAAGTAGAGCCATTTGTTCAATTTATCATGGGTTAGGCATAAAGCATATTTTTATATGAACTTGGCAGAGATTCTTAAGCAGATTTTGGTGGATTTGGTCTAAGAAGTAGAGCATATGGGTCCACTGGGTTCATCACAGATACTTAAAGAATGACTCTTTGTGGACACTCATTAATCAAGATTGTTCTTGGATTGTTTTATAAAAAGAAAATAAAAAAATAAAAAATATTGTAAGATGCTTGTCCAACTGGTGATGATGCTCTTTCTGAATTTAAAATTGACTCCTTCGATATTAGGGGCCTTGGAGCTGGTATTGGTAATGATGTTCATTTAAATTTGGGAGGGAGGACCAAACTACTATTCACGCATACCGTCGATGTGAATATTAATTTCTGGTTTTGGGTTGGCTTTATGGGCCAACATTGGAGCTGGCTGCTTTGGTTTCATGGAATCAGCAGCCCCTTCCTTTTGCAGGCTCGATATACATCACTCATACGATGATTTATGTAATTCATTTAACATCAATCGTTCAAATCATTCAAATATAGACTTAAACAAGTGTAGAATAAACGAATGAAAAACAAAGATTTAAAGAACCTACAAAAGAAGACAGTGAATCACGATGCCATCAATAATAATCTATTGAAAAGAAACAAAAATTGGAGCCAAGTGAATAAACAACTACTAATGTAACCAGATAATCAAATGCAATGATTAAGAATCAGATTTACTATTAATCAAGGTACAAAAGTATTTCTCGGTATAGCATGTGGTGTCATGGAAAAAAAGAAATGTAATTTCTTCTGCTTCACTATCCTGTTCACTTTTTTGATCTATTGGAAAAACCCACACTTCCATAGACAGATATTCATATAAAATACTGCTGATACAATCAACCAACTCAGTTCTTGCAAACCTACCCGTGACAAATTTTCCAGAATGAGGCATTAAAAGCAGTAAAATGCAGTTTGCACGGATGACTTTCCATGTAGGGTTCGTTTGATTGCAAGGGGAATTAAAGGGAAGAGAAGGGAAGTGAAATTTTCATACTTAAAATGAAAATTTGTAATTATTACTCCATGTGACAATGTCAGTAATTCTAAATCATTCCATATTTGGTTATTAAATTTCATTTTACTTTGCATCCAAATCCCTTTAAATAGTTTGTACAATCACATGGGGTAATGATCACAATAGTTTCTTTTTTAAGTTTGAAAAGATACTCTTATATCTTCCCTATTCATCCTAGACTTTTGCAACATAAATATCAAGTAATTCATTTGAAATACCGTATACAATCATTTAGAATTCAAACAACAGTACTTACTTCATACAGAAACTGACCCAAACCACTTCTAGCATACCAATAGTTCCAGCTTTCTTTATAGTGTTCTCATTCGATCTCAAAGACTAATTTATGCAAATGGACCAGGGAATATGGATGATAGTAGATAATAAAACCTCATAACAAGGGTCTAGACAAAATTATAAATGGGAGAAAGTTTCCCATCTAGGAGTGTGGCTCTCATGCCAGCGCCTGTGTGTCTGTCTCTCTCATCCTCCCTATAAAATGACCTCCCTGCACCCCATGGATTGAACCATAAGGGTGGCACCTAGTGAGTCTCCCGTAGGCATAAGAGTGACGTTTCCAAATGGAGAACGCTTCCTTATTATAAATAGATCATTAAGATGGCTTATGGTACATCAGGTAGACAGTCGGTACTTTGTTATAGTTTGTCGTTATAAGCATGTGGCTGATTTGTAGTAGTGTGTCAGGTTGACAGCCAACATTTATTATAATTAGCCATAACCCATCAATCTTTTTGCATGGATCCTTGCACTCGTCCTTGTTTGGAATGTCCATGTACCCAACCCCATTCAGTTGGGATAAGGTTTTGGATGTTGTTGTTGTTGTTGTTGAAGTAGAGTCAATAAGTAGAAACAATATTTAAATAGAAAATACTGATATTGAGAACAGGGACAACTAGCCACTGTTGATAATCCAACAATTATTCCTACAATTTGGGTCTAGTACCAAGTATGACCTCAGATAGATTGGAGAACAAAGATCCATGCAGCCGACCCCATTTAGCTAAGATTCTCCTGACTTGTTGGGTTGTGCTCATTTCCTCTTAATTTCATCTTTCACCTCTCAATTTTCATTTTGCATTCTTTATCTTTCATTTGTCATGCTCCATTGTTCACTTCTCATCCCCCTCCCCCCTCCCCCCTCCCCCCTCCCTTTTCCTCTGTTAAGAATTAGTTTTCCTTATTTTGTTGTTTGGATTCATGTAACCGACCTTATTGAGTCAAGATAAGGCTTACTTTGTTGTTGTTTAATTTTAGGTTCCCGAGCTTTATAATCAAATTCTGAAATTTTAGGAGAGTTCAAATGTTACATCATTCATCAAAGCTTTGTCAGAGTGACAAGGGACTTCCAGCTTTTAACTGAGAAATAAAATGCAAGTATCCTACTGACAATGGTTTCTCTGAAATAAGCTTGTCCTACTGAGTTTTGACTCAGGCAGAGTGCTAAAACATCAAAGATTCAAGCAGCTGCAATTTACAAGTACCATATATTAATTATCAGGATAGTTTCTCAATATGATATAAGCAGATGACTTAGATTATTGTATCCCAAATACTGCACAGAAGACATCTCCAAATCTAAATAGCAACAGATCCAGAAAAAATAAATTTATAAATAGACCACCAACAAAAAAAGGCGATAACAGTAGCAAGCCAACAACAACAAAGAGAACAAAGGACAAAAATCCACTATTATGTCAGCGTAATCCAATTGAGTATATAAGAGGATTACCTTGAATCGCAACTTTGCAGTAAAGTTACCATAATAAGGGCAATTTGAGTGAAGAACCTATGTCAGCAAACTATCGTATTGTCCCCCACACATATAAAAGCAAGAAATATGGGACAGGCATATTAACAAACGCATCAGCACTTCTCCAAATTTCAAGAAGTATGTCATGAATGTTTAGGATGGAAGAAAAACTTCCACCAAGAAACTACTAAAACAGTACTTAGAAGTAAAATTTTAACCCTATATTTAATACTCTAAGAGTACCTCTATCATTTTCAAACCAACGGTTAAAAAATATGTTCATGGTTTCAAGTAACTATTTGAAGGTTTCAAACCCTTAAAATATAATAAATGGCATGAAAAGAAATCTCCCCCAGTAAGTATTCTTCTGGAATGGTAACAGAACTACCATTCAAACCAGAAGCAACCTTCTATCCTCTTGACGCGGATCCGTGTTTCAAAAGTTAGATCGGATCGCTTAGGGCCCACTTAATAAATAGCAAAATTTTATAACCAAGTATCAAAGAGAATGGCAGTTCTATAAATAAGTGGAAGTAAGTAATGGCAGAATGGAAATTTACTAGAACTTTAGGTGATGAAAAAGATAAAGAAGGGAAAGGGGACTGTAACGTGAGTGGACAAGGGGGTATAGTTGGAATGACAAAAGAATAAAAGAAAGTGGGGAATAAAAGCAAAAGATAGGGGGTAATTCTAGGATTTAATAAAATAGTAAAGCTTACTTTTATGAGGTTGTCTTCAACCTCAGGACAGCCGAGGGATTCACATTGAACACCAAAGAAGGAATCGAGCTTCAGCCAATTGGAATCTCCTTCAACAGCTGTAGAATTCCCGATTTTCTACCACCTAAGCTTGTTGGACCAATCCTAACCAGTACAGTTCAAGGATTCTGATGCAGATTAATCACCAAAAAAAGCTTGTTTTATTAGGAATAAGCTTAGGGTTGGGTTCCATACACGTTGGGCCTTTAATCTCATATGTTTTGAGTGTAATAGACCACCTTTATGGATCTATAAGGGGGGCTCTAAGGATGCATACAGTATTACTAGTTAGTTTCCTTTTTAATTAGATTTGATTTGAATTATATTTGTTTTCTTAGGAGTCAAGTTACTAATTAAGTCAAGTCATTAGTAGTTAGTTTCCTTTTTCAACTAGTTTTTAATTTTAGTTTTTAGTAACTATTGTATTAGGAGAATATTTGGTTTCCCTTTTAAGAAACCTTCTATTTTGTAATTCCTTCCCCCATCAACATTATAAATAAATAAAAGGAGGCTTCTAAAGTTAAGATGATTTTGATAAACAAATTAATGGTTGCTGCTATTGTCTTCTCTATGAAGACTTGTCTTGTGTTTGATCAAGGCTGATGGAATTGGTGTTTGATCCAATTGACTTTTTGCTGTGAGAAGCCTGAGAGGTCCACTTTTACTTTATTATATTTTCTCTTACTGTTTTCAAGCACTCCAAGGTATCAAATTCCATCTCAGTTCATCCCAGGTAAACCACACTACTGATCTACAGTACTCTCTATTTTCCAGTTCTGAAACTGTCTTTCTTGTTCCCAAATCCATCTCTGATTCAAGGGCTTTCAACCACCTGATTATCTCCATCTTTTGGTCGAGTGTTAGGCCCCATCTGATGGTGGTTCGATATCAGTTTGGGCTCCATCAGACCACTGGTTGGTTTGTTACACAAATTACCCATAGGTCTGCCGTATTGGATATTTTGACCTAATCTATTCTGTTTTTTGAGATCGATATATACGTCTGGTTGTTTCTGATTTCTATGGATGTCTGTTCACAATTTATGATCTGTTATGACCCTATTCCTGTATCTGATTTAGTCCTTTAATCTGGGTTATATTCTGATTTCATAAATTCCAATTTCTGGTTTTGGAAATTCTGATTTACAAAGATCTGTTTTTTTCCCTTAATTCTGATCTGCTGTATTGCTGTCCTACCCTGGTTATTATTGGTTTTTCTTTGATTAAAAGTTCTTGCAGTTGAGACTTGGTTAGTTCACCTATCCTGGTCCACATTAGATTCCAACAATACTTGGAATATAGAGTTCTAAAACTTGGAACCAGCGATAGTTGCACGTATGGTCTGCAACTGAGTTCATCTCTTGTGATCATTGGGTGCTATGGGGAGCAATGGTCAAGGATATGGAGTAGCTTCACCTTCGGCCACAACCTCAAGACAAACGAAACCCTATCGAAGGAGATCGGACCTTCTTTCTTGACTGCAAGTGTCGCCCAAAACAGGGTAAGGAAAAAGAAACCAGAAAATAATAAAGATGAAGAGGAAGAAATGAAGAGTAAGTAGGAGAAAGGAAGAGAAGAGAATAGAAAATTTCAGAGAGGGAGGAAGAGGGAATCAACACCATGGTTTGAAACCCAAAAAAATCTCAATCAAATTTCAAGGATTAACTATTCTTATAATGACTTCAAAATTTTACCCTTATAATGACTTAAACGTTGGCCCCATGTACAATTGGTTGCTACCTCTTGTTTAACTATTGAATTAATTGGACCTAAGATGATTTGGAAACAAAAAGAGCAATTCAGACAAAATGTTTCATAGAATTGAAGGAATAGTTATGAATTTATGATCATCCTGTCAGCGCTAACATAGGAGAGCTTTAACATGGAAACCAATAAATAGGATGATTGTTCCCTCCCAGATTGTTTGCAAAGTGTATTACAATGTCATTGGTAGACTATCCTCAGCCCATTATTCAGTCCCTGAGATTTCCAAGACAAAAGTCTTTAGACTTCTTAGAGGCCGTTTGATAACACTTCTATTCCTGGAGAGTGTTCTTTTACAGAAGTGTTCTTTTTCGATTCCATGCTGTGAAGACACTCTGGGGGAATAGAAACAGCGTTTGGTAAAACTATTTCGAAATGTCCTTAGAACAGAAAAGAAGAAGCAGTGTTTGACAAACACTTCTATTTCTGGAGAGTACAATAATAAAAATTCACTTTTGAACAATGAAATCAATAATTACAAACATGCTATTATGGTCAAATTTAACTTAAATAAGGAAATAATTTGTTTATGAAATTATCTTTTAAAAAACTATTACTTAAAGGAATTAATAAAATATAAACATAAAGAGTTTCCACATTTATCTTAATAAGAAAACAAAAGTCTACTATTCAAGTTTATAGGAATTACAAAATAAAATCATAGTGCAAATAGGTGTCTTGAAATTTTATTACATAAATAATCAAATCGGGGTAACCCTTATCTCGCTATCGATTTGCAATTTGTATCCTTAGCTCATTCATCTGCTTCCTTGTACGTTATACCCGATGAATTGCAGTAGAAGTACTAGCAATATCACCATCTTCTTGTTCTCCGTGAGCGTTGACTACCCTGACTCTCTCTTCATTAGGATCATAGTAGTCATCTTCCCCATATTGTTGAAAAAGTGCATCTGCTATTTGTTCAGATTTAATATAGTTATGAAGTCCACAACAAGCTATCACAATATAACTTTGGTAACTAAGTGAGAATTGAGGCATGTTTTTTAAAATAGGGAATCTTGATTTTAAAATCCCAAAACAACGCTCAATATGATTCCTTAAAGAAGAATGTCTATAATTAAACAATTCCTTAGTACTTCTGGGTTGTCTTCTTCCTCCATTATAATCTGGTATATGATATCTCTCTCCTTTGAATGGTGTCAAGTATCCATTCCTACTTGCATATCCTGAGTCTACAACGCAATACTTCCCTACAATATGATAAAGCAAGACATTAAAAGCATACACAATAATCATTTGCATACATGATAATTTGGGAATTGATATACCTTGGGGAGGATGAGGAAATCGCAAGGTAGGATCCTCTAGGGCTCTATTGAATACCGACAATCATTTGCCTGCTTCCCAACCGCATATACAAAAGTGAATTTCATGTCAACGAGCAGGCACACATCACATTTTGGGTTGTTATCCCTTAGTCCTCGATATGGGATCTGTTTTCCTTAGGAACTATAGCAGTAACATGTGTACCATCTATGGCACCAATGCAATCCTAATTAAAATAAAACAAAAACCAACCAAAAGCACTATTATGTGAAAACAAAAACGATCATAAGTTAAAATTGATGTAAACTTATTAGAAAGAAAATTTTCATTTTACCTTAAAATATGGCCACCATTTGTTGTTTGCAATTATTTCCATAGGAATCTCATCAAGCGATGGGGCTTTGATATACTCCTTAAGCTTAAGCACTCCTTGCAATACTTTGCCAAAGTAATAGTGACGATCATCACGAATGTTGGAATCTCTCCTCAACTGCTCTATTAGTAGGACCTACACTTATTACGAACATGAACATTGCCAATTGCCCATCTACCCTAATTTTGCATTGTCTTGTAACCAACCACGATGTCTCATTAGTAGGCATAAATTTAAAAACACATGTCGTTCCAACCCAAATTCTTAATAAGCGGTTTGCATGCCCATGCAACACCTCATGTACCCATCTGCCCATGAATGCACTATCCTGCGTGGTTCTCTAGTGTATAAATCGCTGGAATAATGATATTGTACTATCAACAATGTTGCAGAATCAATTCTTCTCCATAAATGGTAGAAGCGATTATTGGAGTATTATTGACATTTGCCATAAGCGATTCAATATAAATTTTAAACTTGTTAATATCATACAAATATTTATCCTCTAATAAATGTACCAAAAGATCTATAAAACTATAATCATCCAACATGCATAATTATCAGATGATGTAATAAGTATTTAAAACAAAAGACATCCAACAGAATTTTTGCTACAACAATAGATGTAAAATTTAACTGGCATATTTAGAAAAGTAGCATAAAGTGTAAATATCCATATTACCCTTTTACATCAAGTGTACCTAACAAAATATATCCATCCTACTACAAAAGGTCTTAAATGTATTTCATTACAATCATCCATATTAAAAAAAAAAAGATTAGATTATCATCCATCAATCTAACACATCAAAAACCAATTGTTTCGTTTCATCCTTGAGAGTAATGAATAATTCTCTCCATTCCCGATCCACCAATATCCTCTTGCACGCCTTAATATGCAACTCTCTTGGGATATCATTCATGGTTTCCAATAATCTAACACAAGTAGAAGTGCTGAAATCTGTGGTATTTGGAGTGAGACCCATTGGAGTTGAGCTAGGGGTTGAAGTATTCTTGTTTGCTACTGACTCGGCTAGGGTTTGTATGGCGCGTTCAATACCAGTTGTCCTACTCTTCTTCCTATATCCTGTAGGTGTCCTATCAAGTCTTCTATTGACTCTAGGACGATCAGTTCCTGGATCTTGGCTTTCATAATAACCTGTTGGCAAGGTATTAGCCAATGGAGTAGTTGGAATTACATCTACATCTGCATCCACCTCATCATCAACACCTCTCGATTCCTCTTCAAACCTGAAATCAGATTCATTCCCAAATCCTCCTATCCCACTAGCATATGAATCCCCAAAAATTATACATAGTTCAGGCCAATGTGGTAGCCCATTCCTCCTAAACTTTGACCAATCACGATTTGCCTGAAAATTTTACAAACTAGCTATTAGATAAAATTACACCGAATATTAAAAAATCATATAAAAGTATAGTATACCTTGATGTGTACATCCCAAACACTCTCATCTTCAAGCTTCGAGGTCCTCGTCACAGAATTCCAACCAAAACCTGTAGTATCCAGTAGTTTCTTGAAAGCGCTGTAATCGAATCGCATTTTATTCATCTTATTCCTTAATTGAACCATCGTAAATGACTGATTAGTTTTTCCTCAAGCCCCTTCTTGATATTGTTCCACCCACCTTTATTGAAAGTCTTGGAACTCTTATTACCAACTTTCACTTGTTCAACCATTAATTTAGGAGATAATCTTGTTGCTTTGAGTCCATTTGCTGCCTCGTTATTAGCTCTCGAAGTGGATGCCATTACTCTAAAATTAGAAACACATCTCATTATAGCCTAAAAATAGAAATACATGTCTTTTCTGGTATTTGTTTATATCATGCTCAAGAACTTCAAATTGATCTTTCCATAATTCTCATCAAAATAGAATACTCTAATCATAATAAAAGCCCTCTTCCAGGTCCAAAATATCAATATCATTAAGCACTGAAATTTACACAACCAACCTTCATCCAAAATATCAATCTCAGTAAGCACTGAAATTTTTCTTCCTTGCCACATTAATATAAATAGACAATCTTTCTGATGATAAAATTTAACGAGATAAATAAATAAGAATCTTAAGATGAGAATGATGAAATATGCTCAAATGAGTATTTTCTGAAACCCATCACGATCGATCAAAGTAATCAACTACTGAAACTTGAGCGGTCAAGAAGCGAGATCACCATAACGACGAAAAGAAACTTTTATCATGAAAAGAGTAATGTTTTAATAGAAAACCCTTTTCTAAAGGTCCCAAAGGTCACAGTATTTTGTTTAATTAGTCCTTAAAGACAGATGAGTAAAGAGTGAAAGACACTTTATGATAACACTATTCTATCCTCAGGTCAAAGCACCCATGCTTTTGAGTATTCATCTACTTTATCAAATTCTACACACGAGCTCACACTCTAGAGAGAGAGAGAGAATTTTCATGATGATGCTCCTCCATCATCAAAAGAAGAAGAAGGGAACAAAGAAGGAATGACTGGCACATGTAATTGTTGAAGCAATAAAGGAGCTAGGGATAGTGAATTTGTCATATTGAGCTAACCGGATCCCTTTCCCCCTCACTGTCCCCTCCATGGTCTCTCTCTCTGTTGGGTGGTGCAATTAAACAATAGTAACCACCACCACTAGAGAGTCTCTGGTTTGACCCAAATGCTAAGACTTTGGAAACAATACATAGGGCAAGTGGGGTCCTCAAATTTGGAAGTTTATGGCCCTGCCATGTATATAAATCAGAGGAGCATTAATTGTTTTCAGTTTTGCTGTTTTGCTGTTTTCTACTTTAATTCTTGTTTTATTCTGTAGTTTATACATATCCGTTTCAACCAATGAGATCTTCAATTGTTAACCTTGTTGCCTCAATCATAGGCCCAATAAAAGCATCTCAAGAGTTGCCAAAAAAATTAAAAAAAAAAGCGTCTCAAGGTATTTTAAACAAGGGAGAAAGATCGCTCAGATTGCAAAATTGAAATCACAATCCTAGTTAAAAGAGTAAAGGCAGTTCAAAAGCTTCCTGATCTATAAAAACCAGAAAAGGAAACTAGCGACTCTAGAAAATAGAAACCCAGAGCAAGAAAAGCCATCGCAACTTGAAAGGCTGAAACCAGAGCAAGTTAGAGAATCCATGAATATGGATACCTGCACAGAAATTGGGATGAGGGGATTTGGTCATCTCCTCGTGAAGGATGAACACTTGAAGAGCTTTCCAAGTTCAGAATTAAAAGCTTTGATCCATTTCACTGGAGAAACAGAGTACAAGTTAATGGATTATTTGGGTTATTATGATCCAACCATTGTTTACCAGTTCGCTATTCTCACCCAGAGAAGAAGTTCAGCTTCAATGTCCAAGAATGGTTGAAACCTGAAATTAGTCAGAACCTTACCCTTCTCATGATTACATCAATGGGTATTTTTTCTCAATCTCAGTTGAGTTTATCAAAGAGGTCTCTTCCAAATGCAAAGTGTGTCGATACTTGAGACCGAGAGCGAGATTGTGAGAAGCGAGAGCGAGAGCGGAGAGAAAGGGAATACCTGCTGCGAAGCGGCGACGAGAGTTGCAGGAAGCGATGATCGTGAGAGCAGGAACGCGAGAGAGAGCAGTGGCGGCGACCGACGAGAGAGGCGGGCGGAGAGAGACAGGAAGCGCGAGGAGAGACTTGCAGGAAGCTGCGACGTCGAGAAGCGCGATATCGAGGAATCGGTGACCGTTGCGAGCAACTGTCAGAAGCTCGACCGTCGCAAGGAAGCGGCGACCGTCACAGGGAATCGACGACCGTTACAGGGAAGCGGCGACCGAGAGAGTGAAAACCTATGGCAGGGAAGTGACGGATTTGGGGGTTTTTGATCGTGAGATGCAGAAAAGGGGTTGTGGGGTTTTGAATGGATTTGTTCTTTTAAGTTTGTAAAAGAATAGGAACGTAACTTTTTGGTACTCTTGCAATGTATTCTTTAGTTATTCTTTTTCATTGGTTCATTCCGGGGGAATACAAAAATGAACCGGACGTGCCAAACATATTTCTGTTCTATTTGCATTCCCGTAGAATAGAAGAACACCAGAAATATTCTCCCAGAGTGTTATCAAACGGCACCTTAGATAATAAATATTCCAAAGTAATAACTAACATTGGTTGTGATTTTTTTTTTTTTTGGTAATAATATTGGTTGTGAAGTATACACATCCAGATGACTAATCTGCACTACATGGCATGGATAACAAACTTCTCAACACATCTTCACCCCCACCCCCTCCCTTGCCTTTTATTTTACGTAAAATCAAAGATTTATTCACAAAGAACCAAAAGGAATATATGAAGCTGAGTTTGAAGGTCTTATGCAAGGGCTAATGAGAGTTAAAGAGATGGGTATCCCATTCTTTTGGATAGAATCTGATTCAGCAGCAGTTGTGACATTAGCGCAAAAGCAAAATATCCCATGGTTTGCTCTTCAGAGAAGGATGCATATCAGTTCATATATGTAGTCTATAAACTAGAAGATTTCTCATAAATTTAGGAAAGCAAATCTTATTTTTGATTATCTTGCGAAGAAGGTGGCAAAATCAAAAACATGCATCAACATACAATGTCTCCTTCTCCAACCATATTACAGAGAAGATGACAATGGATGAAGTGACTGGATCTCATTATAGATTTCGTTAGTATGTAGCTTGAGTCTCTACTGATAGCAATGCCATAGGTGACGACTTTTGCTCTCAGTCAGATTCATGTTTTAGCTGTATTTCCTTTTTGTTTTTGTTTCTTAATTTATTTCCAAAAAAAAAAAAACCATAAGGGCCAATTAAGAAAACCCATCTACAACTCAGAAAAACAAATATGGGCCAAAGCTCCATGCAACAACAAACAGAATATATCGAAAAGGAGACTTTAGCAAGACAGATCGGAAAACCCAAGTAAAGAGGGTTAGGCTGAATATCATATACTCCACACACGATACACATAAGATTTGAGTTCCGCTGGCGCCGTTCCCTTACTAAATAAAACCCTATTTTCTCAAAATTGACTTGTTGCCCAGACAAGTCTTGGAAGAGTCCAAGGGTAGCCTTAAGAGTAAGGACACCACTTTTAAGATGCCCGGAAAAATAAAATAAATATCAATTCTTGGTATAGGTTGGTTATACTATATTTTATCATCTCAAAAATATGACTCAGAGATATATGGATATATCCATTTCATGTTAAAACCGATCTTTTATTTCTAACCAAGGTATATATTTTTTATCAGTGGTTGAATCGATCATTAGAAGAATAATTTTACTAAAGGTAAGATACCTTCTAGGAAAATGAAACTTCAATGGAAGAGAAGCAAATAAATGCTTTCATAAAAATTCTAAAGGCGAAAGATCCATCATATACCTCTATTCTGTATTAAATTTATGGTTTTCATTGCCACAAATCCGATCACCTCCATTGAGATGATAAGCAATTCCCCATTGCCTATACATAATCCTTTGTATAGAGGTTGGGGCAGTAGGACAATCAGATGGAATAGACCCACTAATATGCCCAGCGTCTTCGCTGCAATATGATGAGAGTTATTCCCCTAGACGGAAAAGATAAAATTCTTACATGTCCCATGCTGGATCTATAGGTTATACTTTTACCCCATACTAAAGGAAAAAAGGTCATTAATTACTGATTAACAGAGTCAAACATTGTGAATAACCAAATTTAAAATGAAATGAAATTTTTAGGAGGAATCAATGAAACATGAATAGAGGACATCAATTCAAATCCTGAATATTCGAATTGAGAGATCAAGACCCTATCAATATTAAATGTGCAATCCTATTGGATGATTTGTAAATTTCTAATTTCATATTGTAATTTTATTTGTGTTTCTATTAGATAAATCGGGCCCAAGGAGAGTGGAACTTATAACCTCTTAGTTGTGAGGTATTGGTCCTAGCCAATTAAGCTATCACCTTGTGGTTATAATAGTATAGGTATTTGATTGAACTAAACATTGAAATTTGACACATGAGTACTCTATAGTCTATATTAGGCTATAATAGGTTGGGTTGGGCCAGGTTTTAGTCCCTTAGCTAGGCCAAGGACTCAAGGCCAAAAAAATCCAACCATGACCCACCCTCAGGGCTGGCTAGGCTGACCCTAATTGGCCCTAACTGGGAAGGAAAGGAGATGCAAGGACTGGGACGGGTTAAGGAGAAGAAGAACAAGAAAAATGGAATGATATTATTTCTCTCCATTTTTGCAATATCCCTCCATATTTGATGATGCAAAAACAAAAACCATAACCCTTCTCCTCTTCCACATATTTAGTTTATAAAGATATTTTTCCGAAACTTCATTTGTTTTTGCTATATGTAATGATGTTTTCTTTGCTGTCTAAAATCAGGGTTTATACTTTATATGAAAATTTGAGGTCAAAGTCAGGGTCGGGCCAGGCTCAGCCCGAGGCCACCTGGCCCAACCGATCCTAACTCAAGGCTAAAATTTCAGTTTTGGCTAAAACCAAAATTGAACCGTTTACTAAACGGTTGCACTTTCGAGACCGGAATGGTTTAATAAATTGTTTCGGTTTCACGGTTTTTAAACGGTGTCGATTTCACTGTTTAAACGATTTTGATTGCAGTTTAATCCATACGGTTACCAATCGGTTTGCTAGTTTATTCGCATGCTCACTAAAATTGGCTTTTATTGATAAACGCTCAATCTTGTATCAAATTAATTAAGGCATTGAGCAAGCAAGGATTTAACTACATAACTACATAATAGGAGTAAATTATTGAATAGACTGTTGGGCAGCCTCTATGGTCCTTAATTCTTCTCTAAATTAAACCCATCCTATTTTGTTAAAACAGCCAAACAACTAAGCAAAAGAAAATATTAAATGGAGAAAGAAATACAAACAAAGCTACTAATGAACCCAACTTATCGTTAGTGTTCTAAAGTTAAAAAGTATGAGGCAATGATGTATATATCAATTCTGCACCTGCCTTAATGCCCTTAACCCCTTATTCTATTTAATCACTATATGGGTTAAACGGGTTGGTTTTGACTGTAAACGATTTGATTTTCACAGTGTCAATTCGATTTGAAACTGATGGGTTAAACATTTAAACAGAACCGACCCATTTAACTAATCGGTCTTAAACTTGAAACCAGAACCAAACCATTTACTAAACGGTTTTGTGGTTTCGGTGTAAATAGCTCGGTTCAGTTTTGGTAAACGGTTTCAATTTCAAATTCACATCCTTACTTAATTGGGCCTTAACCAGGCTATAGATCTATTTAACTTTAAACGGTCCTCTTTAAAATTGGTCTCTTAAATATGCTTGAAGAGGAATACCAATAAAATGAGGCAAAGATGGGTATAACAAAGAAAGATCTCATTGTTAAAATGGCTTAAGCCAAAGATGGGCAAAGCAGCTAAGTTCTAAGGTACTCGGTCTTTAACCCATGGAACTCAAATCAATTAAACTATGCGTATACAACCCAAGTTTGACAAATTCAAATCAATTAAACTATGCTTGAAAAGAGATGACTGTTCAAAAGAACCCAAGGGGGTAGTGCAGTTGGTGAGCAACAAACTTGGTACGAGCCATAAACTCGGACGTCCTGAGTTCGATTCTTAATAGGCACACTTTGGGTCACTCACACGGGGGTGTTTAGTGCTCTTCACTGCTTTTAGTGAAAATTAAATGGTCGTTGCACCATGTACTACCTATTTATAAACGTGTTATTAATCTGGCTAATTTAAATCATGTCGGGCTCGGTGCAGGCCTATCATGCGGGCCTGAAATTGACACCCCTATAGTTTATCCTTCAACACCTCTGCTATGGGCCTACCAGTGCGGGCCTGAAATTGACATCCCTACGGTTTATCATTCAACACCTCTGCTACAAATCCTAAAAACCTCTGATTCGCCTAGATCTCACCCACCATGATTCTCCTCTGTCTCCTTTTTATAATCCCCGATCCACTTTTTGGGACAACGCTGGGAGACTATATGAAAGCTCAATTGCACGCTATGCATATATAACTTCGAAAGGGTTGAAAAGTTCTTATACTATGCAAAAATCAGATTTGGTGCACCAGTGGCTGATGTCTTCGTGGTTGTTGATACCGGTAGTGATCTTTTCTGTGTCTAATGCGAGCCTTGCAGTAGTTGCCAGTGACAGACTGGACCAATCTATAGTCGCACCAAATCAAATACCTATTCCAACGTAACATGTGACTCTTTGGATTGCAAATTAGATCCAAACATGAAATGCGATAGCGATTATAAGGTGTCTAGATACCGAATTAACTATGGTGATGGGAGTTTTAGCAATGGCATTGTTGCCAAGGATGCCCTATTTTTCAGTAACCCTGATGGAAGTGTGGTACCGAAGAATGTGGTCTTTGGTTGTGGTATTCACAACCAGGTTTCAGCCCATGGCCTATTGGGTGGAATATTAGGTCTTGCAGCAACCAAAGTATCGGTGATCTCTCAGTTAGGTGGAAGAAAATTTTCTTATTGTTTGGGCAACTCAAGTGATCCATCTTCTAAAGGTAATGTGATCATTGGTGAGGATGCACATATTGCTGGCTTCACTACTCACTTCACATTTTATAAGAGTTATCAAGTCTATCCTGTTGAGATTCAAGTGGGATCACAAAGTCTTGATCTTCCTCCATGGGCATTTGGTGCACCTACAAATGTGATGTTAGACAGTGGCACTGCATACACATTTTTGCCACAAGTAGTACATGATAAAATAGCAGATGCTATATCTCAGACACTCAAAAGCTTCAAGGTCCAACCAATTCCACCTCCAATACCAGGATTGTCATGCTACAATGGAAATATTGGCAGAGATTTGATTGGATTTCCTACTATGACTATTCGATTTCGAGGACAGGCAGAGCTGGTTTTAGAGAGATGGAGTATTTTCATCCCCAGAGGAGAGGATTCATTTTGCTTAGCTTTCGCCCTTGCTGTTGGTCGCAATTCTGAAAGCCAGATTGGTGGCATGACTCAACAGTTTTACAATTTTGGGTTTGATTTTGATACGATAGAATTGTCTATTATCCATTCTGTTGCATTTACTAAGAAAGATCGGATACTAACATATGTGTAATGGTTTCGACTGGTTTTGTTTTAGTTTCATGGGTTTCGGTGTGAGAATGAGTGAATCAAAACATGAACCAATAAAGGTGCATTTGTTTCTGTTTCTTATCGATTTCTCTTATCGGTTTACTGTCGGTTTGGTATCAGTATACCATATAAATATATTCAAAAGTATGAAAAATATAGTTTTATTTATTTATGAATTTCCGGATTGTTATCAGTTTCTTCTTGGGTTAAATCCATTTGCGTCTGGTTTTTAACATTTGATCATTCTGTGTCTTATCGGTTTTGATGTGGTTCAGTTTGGTTTCGATCTCACATAACCTCATTTGAAACATGATCCAATAAACTCATATTGATTCGATCGGTTTTATTAATTTGGGCTAGGTTTTCACAACCCTAGTAAACATACACGTACCTGGTCTTGTGTATAGAAGAAAAGAGGATAAATACAAAGGATAACTAAAAGGGATAATACAGTAAAGAATGATTCCTAATTGACTGACTTTCTTAAGTAAAGGAAGATTCCCTTGATTCAAGGGTTTATGAGGTGGCTTGCATATCCATTCTAGATTCAATAAGGTTGCATGAATCACTAGCGGATTGCAATCTATTAATGGGCACACTTGCTCCCTCACAAGCCATTGGAGACTCCAAGCTTGATTATGAGAAGAGTATACTGAGGCCGAGATACAAATTTTGTGAGCACATCAACAATTTGATACTGAGTGCCAACATGAGATACTTCAAGTAACCCTTAAGCAACACGGTCTCAAACCAAACACTACAACAAATCTCAATTTGGTAATGGACAAAAACCGTCGTTAAAACCCATTTTTTCATCGCAAAAAGTATCCTCGATAGAACATATATATATATATATCGGCTCCACCAGAATTTTAATATCATAAAATCTGTGGACAGAGAGGGAGGCGATCGTGAGGATCATCGGCGGAGAGACCCGATCACCCTCAGGAGAGAGGCGATCGCAGTTCCAGAGGCGATCAGAGGCGATCAGAGGCATGAGAGAATCAGAGGATCAGAGGCGATCGTAGTTCCATAAGTTTTCAGAGAAAGAAGAGGATCAGAGGCTATCAGGTTGGGAGGAGTTCAGATAGAAGGAGAGTTCGAGTTCGGAGTTCAGATCGGTGGTCATCTTTTTCCTCTCCTAGCTAAGAGTTCTTGCGGGGATGATTAGTGCGTCGGGCAAGATCGATCTCTTGACCGATCGATCTCCTCGGGTGAATGAACCTTTCTGCGTGAGAACTTGACGCTCGGGAAGCGAGTAGAAGAGAGAGAGGTTGAGGCCGTGATGCTCTGCTCTGCTCGGCCCTTCGGCGGAGGAAGAAATCTCCTCACCCTTCGGACGCCGTGAGAACTTCAGATCTGATCGGATCTGCCAGTCTGCCGGATCTGCTCGGATCTTCTCGGACCGCCGTCGGACACGTCGAATTTTCTTTGGAACTTCACACGCCGTGAGAACTTGGATCTGCTCTCCCTCCTTCTCGCTCTGCTCTCTCCAGACGCCTTATGATGGTCGGTGAGTAATGATACTAGAATCGGACATGAGCCAAAGGATGGCTGGCCTCCGGATCGTGGTAGACAGCTTTGATTCTTGATTTTCGAAACCAGATTTTCCAAGGAAGGATTCGGATCGCTTCGCAAATAATGATTCTAGATCTAGAGGGAGGAGAGGTTGATCGGGTCAGGATGCAGATGAAAATAGGGAGGAGGTGCGGCGATCCTACTCTCTGTGGTGGGTCATGCCTTGCGGAAGTGGGAACTTTACCTGATCCAATTCACGCTGGAGCCTACACCAAGATCATAATCCCACAAGATGCCTATGAGGAAAGACCTACGTTCAGTTTGCATTGATCGGGAGGGAACTTTAGATACCTTTCAATGGATGACATTCAAAGGAGGCGAAGGAGAATTGGAATCTTAAAGGCGGAGTGAAGATGGCTCCTATGGGGAAGGGTATTTTCTTCTACAATTTGAAAGGGAAGGAGACATGGCAGCCATGTGGAGACAAAGTCTTACAAGAGTCTGTGGGCAGATCATCGATTCCAGCCTTGGAAGGCGATTTTGATGTTCATGCCAAAACGTCAAAACCAAGTTGGTTTGGATCAGATTTCTGCACCTTGCCATGGAATCTTGTACGAGAGGATTCGCTAACAATGGCCAAGGCATCAGGGAGACCTGTGGCATTGGACAGACGAACTCGATCTGCGGCAATGGGCGCTTTTGCGAGAGTCCAGGTTGAGGTAGAGATTGGAGCTACCGGGCTCAAGAAATCCAGTAGAACGAAGGCAACCAGGAACTAACGAAACATTCGGTTCAAACAAAATATTATTTATGAAGATGCCTTGATCGATGTAGTTTGCAAAAAATGGGACATTCGTCCATGTATGTAGAGTGAGAATGGGCGCGAGACCGAAGGAAGTCGCAGAAAGAGACTATTCGGGCGACCTATGTTGATGAAGAGGAAGGCGTCGAGCAAAGGTCACGGAATGAGAACAAAGTGGCACGGAATGAGCGAATCGATGGTGGTGCATCTAACTTGGAAAGATTTTCCTTACTTTCGAAGGAACGATCTCCTTCCATGTTTGACTCGACACTTTAAGGAACATTGATGGAAAATCAGTTATGCATAATTTGAATGGAGACATACAAATATGCCTTCCATTAGAAGAAGAAGGGAATATGGAAAGAAATAATCTAGCTGACACGAATCACTTGGATGATGGGGAGAATGACTTGGATGATGGGGCGGATTCTATGGATGGATCGGATAATGGGTTGGTTGGTGGAAATGGGTCTCTTATCACCCATAGGGCCATACAAGAGAAGGAATCTTCAAACTCCATTTACCATGGTAGTGGTGATCGGGTGATGACCCTGTCTAGGCATGGCAAGCAACATGAGAATGGTCAGTGCCAAGCACTGCAATGGTACAATAATGTCATCTCGTCACTCAACCCACTTGAGATTAATGGAGGCACGGTGGTGGTTAATCATAAGGAGGTAGAGCAGATAGACAAAACTCTCTGCGAAAGGGAGGCTTTGGATCTGGTTCCTGGAAGACAGGGAAAGGGGAAACACCTGACCAATACAGAGCAGACTTTGCGAAAGTCTGGCCGCATTGCCTCATCAAAAAATAGTAAATGAAAGCCCTCTATTGGAATATTAGAGGGATAAAGAAGGCTGCTGCAAGGTTAGCTTTGAGGAATATTTTAAGGGACAAAAGACCTGATTTCCTTTGCATTGCCGAACCTATGATTCCCTCTGACGCCTTTCCTACGTTGTTCTTCAACAAGCGGGTTTTGACCCCGATTTCATCCATAACGAGCGTCTAGGCGAGTCTCAAATCTATGGCTGATTTGGCGAAGAGGTGTAACAAAGCACTTGTGCTATCGTCTTCGACAGACAAATCTCGTCTCGTGCAATGGGCTCAGGAAATTTTCATCTTATCTGTAGTGCATGCCAAATGCCTAAGAGCTGCTAGAAGAGAATTGTGGACCGACTTGGTGGCAACCCATCCTGGGCTGACTACTCCTTGGATGATTTTTGGAGATTTCAATGCCACCCTTCTCTCTTCTGAAAAAAGGGGGCCTGGAATTTTCAACCTAGGGTCAGCGGGAGATTTTGGCGCAATGGTGGATACTTGTTCACTAATTCAAGTTCCTTCGCAGGGAAGGAAATTCACATGGACAAATAATAGGAGAAGGGGACATGTCTCTGCAGTGCTCGATCGAAGCTTTTGCAATGAGGCATGGATTTCATATTTTCAAGAATGTCACCAATTTGTCTTGCAGAGTGGCGTCGACCATACTCCCACTTTGGTGGTGTCAAGGCTCGAAAGACCAAAAACGTCCTTTTCGCTTCCGAGGTTCAGGCACCATGAGGGTTATCTAAATGCGTTAAGTCCTCCTGGGTGAATGACATTCCTGGATCACCAATGATGGTTATGGCTCAAAAATTAAAAAGATTGAAGGTCTTCCTGCGCTCCTGGGCAAAAGAAAATTTTCCAAATTTTAATTTGGAGATGATGGAAGCAAAAAATGCATGGAGGAGATCAGGTCGAAATTGACAGAGATGGGATAAATGACTCAATTTATGCCAAAGAAGTGATGCAAAGACCAGATATCAAGGCCCGCAAAATTATGAGAAATTATGGGCTGAAAATCTCGTTCTAGATGGAGGAATCAAGGAGATAGATGCTCAAAATTTTTCACATCTCGGTGAAGATTCGCAATGAAGAACTCCATTAAATCTCGAAGAAGGTTGATGGGACCACGATCTCGATAGAGAGCAGATCAAGGAATATGTTCGGGTTATTATGAGCATTTTCACAAAGGTACTCCCTTACCAATCACATGGATTTATTGCAATGCATTCCTAATGTTTTGGAAGAATGGGATAGAGGTCGATTAGATGGTATTCCCTCGACTCGAGATTAAGCATGCGGTGGGATCTTGATCCGGATAGTGCTCTGGTCCGATGGATTTCGGAGCTTTTATAAATCATGTTGGGACATCATATCTTCGATTTATGCAATGCTATCAGATGGTTTTTCAGAACCGGGTTCATGCCTTACGGCATTAATAATTATTTCCTGGTTTTGATTCCTAAAATTGAAGGAGCACTATCCCTAGACAAATTCAGGCCATTGTGCATGGGAAATTTTTCATGCAAAATAATATCAAAGATTCTGGCTATGCGATTATCGTGTGTTCTTCCAAAAATTATCTCTGAGGAGCAGGGGGCCTTCCAGAAAGGGAAGATCATTCATTCCAACATATCACTTGCCTCGGAGCTGGCAAACATGATGTTTGCATCCACAAGAGGTGGAGGTATGGGTTTAAAAATTGATATCCAGAAGGCGTTCGACACCATCTCTTGGAATTTTATTTTTCATGTTCTGAGGAGATTTGGATTTTCTGAAAAATGGATCTCTTGGATCCATCAGATCCTTGTTTGCGTAATCTCATTCATTTTAAAGGTGGCCTGTCGGATTCTTTGGTGTGGAGAAGGGTCCAGACAAGGAGATCCAATCTAGCCATTGCTTATCATTGCTGAAGAGGTCCTTTGTAGAGGCTTATCTGAGCTCCTAGCCAATAACAGCATTAAAGCTCTTTCGGGTCCGCGTGGGGCGATTATCCCTACACATATTCTTTTTGCTGATGATGTTTTTATCTTTTCCAATGCTTCCATCAGGTATGTTAAAAATCTCAATAATTTTCTCGCTAAATATCAAAGCTTCTCTGGCCAGAAAATAAATTTAGACAAAAGCAAGCTTTTCTTGGGATCTGTTCCTGCCTCTAGGAAGCAAGCCATTGCAGAAGAGCTTGGTATCTCCATTTGTAACTTCCCCACCCGCTATTTGGGGGTCGAGATCTTTAAGGGAAGGCTGAAAAAGGAGTCGCTAATCCCCATTCTGGATAAAGTCAAAGGGCGTCTAGCAGGATGGAAAGGGAAGATTTTGTCCATGGCTGGACGAGTGGAATTGGTCCGCTCAGTGATCTTGGGAATGATGAACCATAGTTCAGCTGTATATTGGTGGCCTTCATCCCTTATTGCAATAATGGAGAGGTGGATGAGAAATTTTATCTGGACAGGTGAGATTGATACTGCAAAAAAAATATCAGTCAGATGGGATCTTTGTTGCAGGCCTAAGGATGAAGGTGGTTTGGGACGAGAAGGCTCGAGACATAAACAAAGCCATGCTCTGTAATATGGTCTGGAGGGTCAAGCATGAGAATTCCTTAGCATGCAAATTCTTAAGGGCGAGATTTTTGAGGGGTGATGGTTCCTTCAAAAAGTCCTATAAGCCTTCATCGATTTGGCCAGGCTTTAGGAAGATGTGGGACTTCATGACCACCAAAGAAGCCTGGATGATTGGAAATGGGGACAGCATAAATTTCTGGTCAGATAAATGGTTGGGCGGCAAATCCATCCTAGAGCTAGTTGGCCTGGAGGGAGAGTCGAGTCTTCTCTGCAAGGGAAAGGTCAGTGACTTCATTGACAATTTTAAATGGAAATTGCCAAATGTTATCTCCCCTTTGCTGCATGATATTTTTGAGAAAATTCGAACCATTAAAATTCCATCTTATCCCTGTGAAGATATGTGCCTGTGGAGTCTATCATCTGATGGGATTTTCAATTCTAATTCTGCCTGGGAAGATATTAGGATTCGTAACCCGAAAGTGCCATGGTTCTCTTTGATTTGGGGTAAAAAGATGCAACCCAGGGTGTCTATCTTTGGTTGGAGAATGGTGCACGACAAGCTTCCTACAGATGACGCTATTCAAAAGAGGGGCATAGTCCTTGTCTCTAAATGCAGCTTATGTGGAATGGAGGCTGAGACATCGTCTCATATTTTCCTTCAATGCTCCTACTCCGAAGAAATATGGCTGTTTTTTTGTGGATGCTTCAATGTGCAATGGCAGCCTGCTGGAACCATGGCTGATTTCCTCACATGGTGGAGAAGAAAACAGAAATCAGTTTGCTGCAAAGAGGCATGGATCATGGGGTTACTAACAGTGGCTGATCACATTTGGCGCGAAAGAAATATGAGAAGGCATGATGGCAAGGAACGACCGGCAAGATACCTGAAGCAGATAATTCTAGAGGATATTCAGTTTGCTAAGCCAAGCACTAAAGGTGAAGTAAAGACAATGTCCGATCTCATTTGCTGCAGGAAGCTTGGTATTCCGATTCAGCGATCTCCACCAAAAGCAATCTTAGAGGTTTTCTGGTGTAGACCCGAGGCAAATTGGATTAAATTGAATTTTGATGGAAGCTCAAGGGGGAACCCAGGTCGTGCAGGTGCAGGAGGAATTTTTCGTGATCACAGGGGAGGCGTTCTTGGCTCCTACAAAATTTTTATGGTGTCTCTGAGTCTTGAAGCTGAAATCGAAGGCCTAATGGTGGGGCTGATGCGTGCTAGGGAGATGGGCATTCCATGTCTGTGGGTAGAGACGGATTCTAGTGCTGTTGCAATCTCTATCCAACAAAATAAAATTCCATGGTTTGCTTTGCAGAGATGGATATTCCTCCAGCCATATTTGGAGAGTATCACATGGAAAATAACTCACAACTTCAGAGAAGCGAACTCAATTGCCGACTACCTGGCTAGAGATGCGGCGAAGACAGGGATATCAGCCATAAATGTTGACTTTCCTGCCAACATTAAGGATTTCATCAGAAGAGATGCTGATGGCAGACCAAACTATAGATTTGATTAGTGGGATTCTCTTTCCTCTGCTGATGGCAATGCCGAAGGTGGGGGTCAGGGAATCGATTTTATTTTTGATTCACTCTATTTTCTCAGTTTGATGTAGCTCTGTAATTTCTTCCTTTTTCTTCCATTTTAATATAATAACTTTCTAGCGAAAAAAAAAGATAGAACATATATCTGTCACAAAAATGGCCTTTGCGCATGTTAGCGACAGAAAAAATGCCTCTATCTAGCAATTTATCTTAGGCAACATTACCAAAATGTCCATTGTTAAAATTTTTTCTTACACGACAGTCTTAAAATCTGTCATTAGGCAGCATTCTATTACTCATCGTTATTACATTTATCTTAGGCAATGATATATTTTTCCATCAATAATAATAAGAATATCTTAGGCGATAGATTTCGTAATTCCGTCACCAAATCTTTTTTTTTTTTTTAAACAAAATTTGTTTTAAATTTTCATTTTTTTTTCACCTGTAATTACTTTCACACATTGTCCTTTCACCAAAAATACACATCCATATAACTTTAGAATTGAATACTTTTATTTAAATTTAAAAAGTGTACTAAACATTCAAAAAATTCATTATCTTTCATTATATTTTCAATAGGACCGTACATAATACTTCATTCGACTGTTCACCACTAGGTTTCATTAAGAGACACCATTCCATTGTTATTGTTGTCCACATTGCCCAAGAAACATAATCTACTATAAGTCATTCAAATGTCATCTTTCACACCACCTCTCATAGCTGGGAGTTTGGAACTTCTAATTAAAATCAATGCACCTGAAAGAAACAAATAGGAGTAGCAAAATTACCTTATTAATTGGCTCATTTGAAAAGGAAAGCTTCAAAGGTGACTCTAGGCCTCCGTAAATGGCCGTGGCTTATATATATGTCTCTCCCTCTATCTATCTCTTATTTGTTCATATATCAATGGATCTTCAATATATCTTTTTTGACACAATAATAATAATACTAAACATATCCAAAGAGAACGATGAGTGTATAACATTCTAAACATTCCAAACTTAGTTGCTATAGGACAATCTTGTGGTAGCCTGGTAATTCAAATATCATAAAATGAACCGTGTTTTTACAAATACTAAAGGACGGGGGTGGGGGGAGGGAATGACAAACAACAAGAAGAACAAAATTATGAAATATAATAAACCAATGCATTAGGGTATGGAAGCACCAAGCTCTCATCCTACGATTAATGATAAAAGGGGAAGTGTCAAAATCATACCTGTTACTATAGAAGGATTGACACTATATGTTCCACTGATATTATCACAACGGAGGCTTGCAAAGGGAAATGCCCAATTCAGAGAGAAGAGACTGAATCCATGCAAGTTCAGTGACAGTGGTGGCTACTGGGTACTGAAGATATTCAACTTCTGTCGAAGAGCGTGCAATGTCTCATTGTTTGCGAGGGCCCACAAAAAAAAAAAGTTCAATCATCTTGATTACTTGCCCAATCAGCATCCAAATAGGCATGCAAGGACACAATGGTAGATTTCGTGAGGTGGAGACCATAACAAATAGTTAACTACAGATAGAGGAGAAGCCGTTTGGCAGCTACACAAGGAAGTCGCAGATTCGTTCATCAGTTTGGTTGTAAATGAAAAGGGAACTGTCTTAGTGAGAGTGAGAGAAGCCATTTCTAAGAAGAAAGGAGCTCAGATTTTGTACCAAGCACTTTTGCTTGTTTGAGACCATATAGAGATTTGTGAAGCTTGCTCACGTGCACTGTGTTAGGTCTTATCAATAAACCACTGCTGATTATTTATATATATTATTGTCTCTATATAGTGTATACTTCATTAATATAGTAGTGGTATTATTTCATGATGCAACTTGCCTTTCATCTCATTGTTCTAAGAGATTCAACCTTCTCAAGGCAGCCGATCAACCAGCAGCCCCCACATCAATCTTGCCTAGCTTGACAGTCCACATGCACGGCCTAAACCAAGTTCAACTTGGTCCACACCGGCAGATCAAATCCAAGGCCAGCTTGTCCAAGGTTCTCTTCCTCCTTCCCATAACTAGGAGTGTCAAAACCTAGCCTGAACTGATAAAATCAGTCGGATCAAACCGAAAATAACTTGGATCAAATTGAACTAATAAAGTCTTCTTGAGCTGTTTTCGGTTTGAGATATTATGACTCCAAAACCAGTTTTAATCGCTGAAGAAACCGGACAAAACCATAACCAAACCAGTAAAAAACCAAAAACAACCCAAAACTCATAAAAAATAAGGGTTTTTGCATAATTTTATATAAAATTTCCATGGTAAATCAAACACAAATTGGACCAAAGCTGAAACCAACCTGATTACAAATAGATACAAGAAAGCAAAGTCGAACCAAAATACAACAACAAACATAACCTTATCCCAACTTGATGGGGTCAGCTACATGGATCTGATATGGTCTAAGATAATAGTAAGTATAAGAATAGAAGTTTTAAAAAGAGGTGAAAGGAGGTAAAAGAAGAAGTCAAAGTAGCAATCAAAGCAGCACCCTTGGAACATCCCCTATAAGGAGTCGGCTACATGGGTCCTTGTCATCCATTTACCTCTATCCGCAGTCAAATTAGAATCGATCCCTACCAGCTGCATATCTTTTCTTACCACTTCATCAATAATTATTTTAGATATACCTCTCCTTCTAGCTCCATGTAATTGAAACTGGCCACTTTTCCTTACTAGGGCATCCATGGGTCTCCATTGAACATGGCCATACCACCTCAATCAGCTCTCATGGTGCTTGTCCTGGATTGGTGCAACCTCTAACTCTTTTCTAATACAATCATTCCTTACTCTGTCTCTTCTGGTCTTGCTGCACATCCCTCTCAACATCCTCATCTCTGCTACACCCAATTTATTCAAATTACTCTTCTTTATTGCCCAACACTCTACCTCATATATCATAGCGGGTCATATTACTGTCCTATAGAATTTTCCCTTGAGTTTAACAGGCATGCGTTTGTCACAGAGCACTCCCGTCGCACTTCTCCACTTCATTCATCCCACTTTAATTCTGTGGGAGACATCATTCTCTATATTACCCTCTTTTCTAATGATTGACCCTATATATTTAAAACAGTTACTTTGTGGTAGTTCTCGCTCCTCAAGTTTTGCCACTTCCTCACCTCTCATAGTCTGACTAAATGGACACATCATATACTCTGCCTTTGATCTACTTATCCTAAAACCTCTTGATTCTAAGTTAGATCTCCATAGCTCTAGTTTACTATTAATCCCTTCCACTGTCTCATCGATCAAAACAATATCATCAGCGGATAACATATACCACAGGACCTGGTCTTGGATGTACGTGCCTGGTTCGATCATCCATAATTAGAGCAAACAGATAAGGGCTCAAAGCTAATCCTTGGTGTAGCCTAATTGTAATTAGGAACTTGTTACTTTGGCCTTTTGTTGGTTTGACACTCGTCACCACTCCCTCATACATGTCCTTAATTACATTCACATAATTTAATGAACTCCTTATCTTCCCTAAGACATGCCAAATGAGATCTCTAGGTACTCTGTCATACGCTTTCTCTAGGTCAATAAAGACTATATGGAGGTCTTTTTCGTGAGCTCTAAATACTACCAAAATTAGACTGAATTAAAACCAGAAACAAACTAAAACCGATATTTCCTTATTTGTTTGGTTTCAATTTCACCATATCCACACGAAACCAACTCACTTGGGACCAAAACCAGACAAATTAACCAACTGATTGACACCCCTACCCATGACCCAAGTGGGGGATGACTTAGCATTCTATAAGGCTTAGGGTCAATAGCTTGGAATTCCGTACCAGCCGATGCCATAGAGAGCTTGTGTTTTGATCACTTTCCTATTTTGGGTTTGGAAAAAGTATCCAAGGGAGTTCGACACAACATCTTGTGAGTTAGAAGGAAAGTCCCTTTGCCAACTATGGGAAGTCTTACTAACAACAAGTGGCCTAGCTTGTCCTATCTTGCTTAGTTTCCCTCTCTACAACTACATATGACAGGTGATTAATGCATCTATTTTTAGAATCTTTCAAGATATTTTTTTTTTTTTGGTAGAAAATCTTTTAAAATCGTGAAAATTTTAATGTAAAATTATTTTCAAGATTGTTGCAAGCTGTTCCTAACTTCACTTTGTAGTAGTATACATCTATATATTTATGAATCTTTGCAGTCATCTTCTACTCTCATTCAGCTTTCTTCTTTGGTTAGACAATGGCGACTTCATTTTCACTCTATGCACCCTTCATCTTCTTCTTTTTAACCTGCTCATCATCCATTAACACCGCAGCTGCAAATTCTAAACATCCGCGATTTGCCTTTGATCTCATCCACCGTGATTCTCCTCTTTCTCCACTTTATAATTCCGGTTCCACTTTTTGGGACAAAGCTGAGAGATTATATGAAAGCTCAATTGCACGCTATGCATATATATCTTCCAAAGGAATAAGTGGTAAGTACCGAATTGATGTTAATGTTGATAACTATTTCTACGTTGCAAAACTCTCCATTGGCGCACCAGCGGTTGATGTCTTTGCTGTCATAGATACCGGTAGCGATCTTCTATGGATCCAGTGCAATCCTTGCAACCATTGCCAGCGACAGACTTGACCAATCTATGATCTCACCAAGTCAAAAACCTATGCCAACGTAACTTGTGGCTCCTTAGATTGTGAGTTAGATCCCCACATGGATTGTGATAGCAATAATGTTTGTCGATACCATAATAAGTATGTTGATGGGAGTTATAGCTATGGCATTATTGCCACTGATGCCCTATTGTTCAGGAACCCTGATGGAACTGTGGTACCTAAGAATGTGGCCTTTGGTTGTGGTATTAACAACCATGTTTCAGCTCAAGGTCAATTGAGTGGAGTATTAGGCCTTTCTGCAACTGAAATGTCATTGGTCTCTCAGTTAGGTGGAAATACACACCAAAAATTTTCTTATTGTTTGGGCAATGCAAGTGATCCATCTTCCAAAGGTAATGTGATCATAGGTGGAGATGCACATATTGCTGGTTTCATGACTCCCTTCGCATTTGATAATTTGTATCATGTCAATCCTGTTGAAATTAAAGTTGGATCTCAAAGTCTTCCTCTTTCTCCGGGGGTATTTGGTCCTCCTGGGAATGTGATCTTAGATAGTGGTGCAGTATACACATTTGTACCACCAGAAGTATATAAAAAGCTAGCAGATGTTATATCTCAGAAAATCAAAAGCTTCAAGGTTAAACCAATACCACCTCCAAGACCAGGGATGTTATGCTACAATGGAAATATTGGCAGAGACTTGAATGGATTTCCAACAGTGACAATTCGTTTTCAGGAAAAGAAGAGCTGGTTTTAGAGAGATGGAGTATTTTCATAGATGATGGAAAGGGAAGATTTTGCTTAGCTTTCGCTTCTACTGGTGTTTCCATTAAGAGAAGCACTATTGGTGCCATGGCTCAACAGTTTTACAATTTTGGGTTTGATTTTAATACAAAGCAATTGTCTATTATCCATTCTGTTTGTATTTACTAAGAAAGATTGGGATGGGTTGATCAACTAACCCAACACAACTAAATAAGAAATATTTGCCTTTTGGTTTTTACTTTGTTTTTGTATCACTCTCTTTCATGAGATTTGATATCTTATGAGATTTCTCAGTTTGTTTCATTGATCGTATCAGTGCATGTGCAAATATTAGGGGTGTCAATTGGTCGGTTTCGATTGGTTTCTATTAATTTGGTTTATTGATTTGGGTGTAAGAATGAATGAAATCAATATATGAAGAAAGCAAGGTCCACTGGTTTTGATTTAATTTTGATTTCTCTTACTAGTTTTGATATGCCATGATCGTAGTAGAGTCATTGATTGGTCGACCAATATTGGACCCAGCTCGATGGTCAGCATGGATGGGTTCGATCATGGTGATCGGTAGTATGAGACTTGACTTCAACATGAACTAGTGTTCACTATGCCCAGCACACCCGCATTTCGCCTCTTATAAGGAAAAGGTCCATGTTAGCATAAGCACGCCGACATCGATATAACTGCCCTTGATCTTAACTGCACTTCTTAACCTTACCGACGAGGGTTAAATGGTTATTTAACTAGCATTTGGTTAAGTTGAACCATGGTGAAGTTAACCATTATAGAATTAGCCAGCTCAGCGGCAAGTCGAAGTAGATCCACCAATGGGCAAAGAGTCCACATTGACCATGTGTGGTTGGGTTGGATTCACGAAATTTTGGTTTCTTCTAGAATTTCAGTGTTGTTCAATGGTGGTTCGATTGGTTTCTTTGGAGTTGAGAAGGGCTTGAGACAAGGGGACACGATCTCCCCAATGCTTTTTATTCTGGCAGAAGAAGTATTGTGCAGGGGCCTAAATGGTCTACTAAAGGAGGGAAAATTAAAGTCGCTCCATGGTCCTAGAGGTGCCACTGTTCCCAGTCATTTGCTCTTCGTGGATGACATTTTTATCTTCATGAACGCTGCAACAAAACATGTCCGATGCCTGAGCGAGTTCCTGCTCAAATACCAAGAATTTTCTGGCCAAACATTCAACTTGGATAAGAGCAAGATTTTTTTTGGTAAAGTTGCCCCTCCTAGGAAAAGGTATATAACTATTCTGCTAGGTATCCCAACTTGCTCTCTACCTACGAGGTATCTTGGGGTTGAGATGTTCAAAGGCGCTGTCAAGAAGGATATGCTGCTTCCTCTAATGGATAAAATTAAATCTCGGTTACAGGGATGGTGAGGCAAACTTCTTTCAATGGTAGGTCGTGCAGAGCTCATTCGATCTGTGATTTCAGGTATGCCAATTCATAACTTTTCAATTTATTGGTGGTCTGAATCGGTGATTAAAATGGTGGAGCGCTGGACAAAGAATTTCCTGCTGTCAGGGGATATTGACATAGTGAAGAAAATCTCCGTGAAATGGGAAGATGTGTGCAGGCCTAAGGAGGAAGGGGGTTTGGGTATCAGGCGATTGAGGGATGAGAACCGTATGGGGCTCAGCAAACTAGTGTGGCAAATGAAGCATGAAGGTACTGCTTTTAGTAGTTTCTTGCGGGCTAGGTTGTTGAATGAAGATGGAGGCCTTAAGAAGGGTTATAAATCATCCTCGGTATTTGAAGGAGTTGCTAAGATGTGGAATTTTTTATCTCCATCTGAGCATTGGATGGTGGGTACCGGTGAGGACATTTTATTTTGGCAGGATTGATGGATAGGCCCCCTTTCTATTGCAGAGCTCTCCCCGCTTCCTTGTTCTCAGTTTTCTCAAAGCACTTGTAGAGTGGCGGACTTCATTGGAGACGGTAAGTGGTGTTTTCTCTTGCTCAGTCTGATTTTTTACATGGTATATTCAATGCAATAAGGAATATATCCTTGCCGCGGGGTCAGAAAGACCGATGCTGCTGGTCTCGATCCTCCTTATGATCCTTCTCCACGAAATCGGCCTAGGAGTAACTAAGAAAGGTTTCTCCTAAAGTGGGTTGGGAAAAAGTGGTGTGGGGGTCAAATTTGATCCCCCACCAATCGGTGTTTGGATGGAGGCTCATGCATGAGAAGCTTCCTTGTGATAACAAGGTGAAAAGAAAATGAGTGCCACTCCCTTCCAAGTGCTAGGTGTGCAATAAGGCTGAGTAGTCTCTAAGACATTTGTTCTTGGAATGTGATGGAGCTATCTACATTTGGAGTGCGTTTGCTGAAGCCTTTGGATTTCAATGGCTCTATCAGTGGGCAGATTTTTTAGAGCATGTTTCATGGTGGATTCAAAAATCCAATGCCATTGGACTGTCTCAAATGTGGATGGCAGGTTTGATTCTAGTTCCATACTTTATTTGGATGGAAAGGAACTCAAGGAGATTTAGGGGGATTCATCGATCTTATGGTCAAGTCTTTCATACAATGATGGAGGAGATTAGAAGATGTGGCCTAGGTAAGCGCAATAGAATTAAATCTTGCCTGGATTCTGAGAGGTGCTTGAAGCTGAATATAGAGGTTCCAAGAAGGAAAATTAAAAGGGTGCAGGAAGTCTTCTGGCTGCCTCTGACAGATGGTTGGTGGAGGCTAAATTGTGATGGCTCATCCTTGGGTAATCCAGGGAATGTTGGAGCAGGTGGCCTTATAAGGGTCAGCAATTGCCAGATTGTATCGATTTACAACTCCTTTTTAGGAATTTCTTGGAGCTTCCAAGCTGAATTTCAGGCTTTGATTGAGCAAGAGAGATGAATTGTGAATCTCTATGGATCGAATGTGATTCGGGCGCGATGGTGCTCATGGTTCAAAGGGGTCTGGTTCTGTGGTTTGTTTGGCTAAGGTGGTCTTCCCTTATTTCATATCTCAGGGGTATAAGCTGGAAAATCACTCAATGCTATAGGGAGGCAAATCCTATAGCAGACTTCCTGGCACAGAAGGCAGCTAAGAAGGAAGCGTCTTCATCAGATGTGGCATGGCCTCCCGAGGTGCTTGAGTTTTTGGCTGAGGATGCGAGGGGTAGGTCGCGTTTCAGATTTCATTAGCTTTCACTTTCTCCTTTTATGTCTAGTGTCCCCCTTCTGCTGATGGCAATGCCGTAGGTGGAGGTGGGTCCTAGGATTTGTATTAGTTTGTCTTTTTGGAATTTCTCAAGCTGGATCCTCTTGTACAGTTTTTTCCCCTTTTCATTTCTTAATATACATGACCTTTTAGCAAAAAAAAAAAAGACAACATCACCTTTATGTCCACACCCAAAAGGTGTGAAATAACTGTACTTTTTCGCTAAAAATTCATGTGTATTAAAAAATGGAAAGAAAAAAAAAAATGGAGATACAAGCTGGGTCTAGCCAGATACAGAGTTACATATGATGGAGAAGATTAAGTTCTCGGGCTCCTCTCCTCACCTTTGGCATGCCATCATCAAGGAAGAGGATCCACAACTCCACTGAACCAAAGTTAAGAAAATCTATATCTTGGTGTACTCCCTCCGTCCCGTCTAATCTCATCCCGAATTTAATGAGAAAAAGAGGGATAGAAGATACTAGATCCACTTCTAGCAGTACTTTTCGCCAAGTAATCCGCAATTGGATTTGCCTCTTGATAACAATGAGATAGTTTCCATTAAATGCTGGAAAGATATAGATAAAGAGAGCACCAATCTTGCAAGACACACCATGGGATTTTTTTTTTCAGTAAACTACTAGCGATACTGCCAGCAAGTTTGTTTCTATCCACAATCTGTCAATCCCCAACTACTTTGCTAGCTGAATGCCTTGAATCAGCCCTTGAAACTCTGCTACGTAGCAACTTTTAACTCCCAAATAGGATCTAAAGGAGGAAATCACTCTACCACTTGAATATGTGATAAGTCCACTTGTAGCTGCCCTTCCTGGGTTTCTGAGAGAGCACCCATCAATATTTATTTTTTGCCACAGTGGGGAGGAGCACACCAAAATACTTCGAGAATTTCTGGAACTCTTATTTTTTTCCAGAGAAATACCAATCATTCGAGCACACATCAGATCAGTAACTGTAATTTTCTTACATGAAGAGATTGGAAAGAGTTCTCTAATATCAGCAAGAACTTGGCGCAAGATAAGCTCTACTCTTATCCTTTGACTGTGAAATCTTCTCACATTTCGTTGATTCCACAGATAATAAAGAATAAGAATAAATCCATCCAACCAGGCTTGCTTAATTGGCACAACTTTACCTTTAGTTCTCCACCACTGGAACATCTCACGAATAGATATATGCTACTCCCAGCCAATATCGAAGATTGAAGCAAAAGAAGTCCAAACCGCCTAGGCATAGTTACACTCCAAAAATAAACACTGATTTGTTTCAACTGATTTACAACATAAATCACATCTGTAGACTACAGATACTCCTTTCTTTTTTGTCATCTCATCAGTAGATAAGCAACCCTGCATTAATTTTCAGCCAAAAAGTGCTTGACTAGGAAGAATCCTCTCATTCAACGTTTGTCACGTCCAGACATAGTTGGGTGTGAAAAGACTCAATTGCCCCTATGTGCATTGGGTATTTTCACGCTCAACTGTATTTGGGCGTAGAGGATGCAGGCGGGCAGCATTCCTTTCCCTTGTATTCTTCATGTTTATAATTTTGTATTGGGTTTAAATGTTATGGATAATTGGTGAATCGTAGAATGTACTTATGAGCCAAATTTTATACACAAATTTGGATTGCCAAGCGGTAAATTTTATTCACATGGGACTTTTTGTTAAGCTTGGAAATATATGATCCATTCTACTAGTAGATGCCTAAATTTTTATTCATTTACTCAAATGGGCTAAGGATAAATTTTTATTCATTTACTCAAATGGGCTGAGGATTGCTGTTGGACTGCGTTCAGCCTGCATCAGCGCCTCAACCAACGGGACAACATGCAAGGCTATCAAATAGAGAGGTCTCTTCGTCATTTCACAGCCCTTATTGAGAGGATGGAAGGGGTATTACCAGGCAGCGATCTTTTTCCCATATTTAGTATTGGAAAGGAAGAGAGTTTCTCATGTTGCGATGTGGAGTGAAATTTGCACGCCACACCAATAGATGTCTTGAAAAAGGTATCAAATGGGACTTCATAAATTTAGAATAAAAAAGAGAAAATAATAAAATAGCCCATGTGAGAAGGAAATTACAATCTAACATTGAAAAAATATCTAAGGCACGAGACCCATAAATTTGGAATAAAAAAGAGGAAATAATAAACAACCTATGTGAGAAGGAAATTATACTCTGGGGCTGAAAAAATATCTAAGCATAGATGTAAAAGAAAAATATGAGGTGCCTAACCTTTTAATATATCCATCTCTGGAAAATTTTCCACCCAGTATCATCTGGATATAATTTGAGTTAAATTTGGTTCGAATTTATGAGTGTTTGACAAGACCTCATATGAGTGTGAAAGGATATGCCCATGTGCTTCTCTTTAAAAGGACAATGTGCATTACAAGCATCAGAATAACTAAAGTGAAGATTTCTATATACTTACCCTAAGCCATTGTTCTCTCTGCAGGACCCAAAAAAAGGCTTGCCTTGCAGTTTGAAATTTTTTTTTTTTAAGCTAAAGATTCAGAAAAATTCATTAAAAGAAGGAAAATAAGATTACAAAGACTGGAAAATTAAATCCCCCACCTTCGGCATGGCCATCAATAGGGGAAGAAAAATCCCAAAATTACATAAAGCGAAATCTTGGACAAGAGATCCATTTGAAGCAATTTCGGAGCTAATGTGAGCCAGGAAAGTAGAAGGACAACTTGAATTTCTAGACTTAGCGGCATCTCTGGCTAGGCAATCAGCCACGACATTTGCTTCCCGAAGACAATGGTATATTTTCCAGTTGATGGATGCAAGGAAGCTAAGGTAGGAGATCCAATCCTGACAGATATACCATGGGATAGAGCGAAGCCAAACTGCCAAAACAGCCGTAGAAGAATCTGATTCAATCCACAATCCAATCGCATTCAATTGTTTGGCAAAGAGGATGCCTTTTGATAAAGCTTTGAATTCTGCAAAGTAATTTGTCTAGATGCCTAAGAAGCACTTGAAAGAGACAACTACACTGCCTCTGTGATCTCTTAGAATTCCCCCTACCCCTGCTCGCCCAGGGTTACACAGAGAGCATCTGTCAACATTCAACTTAAACCAACCCCTAGGAGGGGTGCACCAGAAAACTTCTAGTGTCGATGGAGGATTATTTGGGATAGGTCTTATCCTGAGGCGACGGCAGCAGAGAAGATCATTTACAGATCTGATACCTTCCTAAAATTCTAAATTCCGTACTTGCATATCCTGCATGATTCTTTCAAAAACATGGCCGATCGAAAGAAAAACTCCATTGTGGCATCTTGCATTCCTTTCCCTCCAGATGTTGTCAGCTATAACCACGAAGCCGATGGTCCAAGGATCCTTGATTGATAGGATCCTTTTTTTTTTAATCCACCATTGCGAAAAATGCAATAAATCATTTGGGAGAGGTGACGAGACCCCAAAACACTCCATGAATCACGACCAAATATCAACAGAGAATGGGCAACTTGTGAAAATGTGGATAAAAGACTCTGAATCCGAGCCATAGAGACTACATTTTAAGACCAAGGGAATACCTTTCTGAGAGATAATGTCGTCTGTGGGAAGTTTCCTATGCAAGAGGCACCAACCAAAAGCAGATTGACGAGGTAGCAAGTGCAAGTTCCAGACAAGGGAAAACCATGGAACCTTAGGGTTCCGTCTTCTTTTTCATTCTAGGCAGAGAAGGTGGAGAAGATCCCAGATGTAGTTCAGCGCCAGAAGTATTGGTCCTCCCTATCGAAGTGGGGGATACTGATTGATTTTGTCGCAAAGAATATATCCCTAAGGGCATCAGATTGAATCTCAGGGATATTCCAAGTGCAATTAGATATAATGTCTGAGACTGTCGACAAGGAGTTTTTGAGAGGAGAGAGATCCGCATCACAGGCCTCTATAATGGAGGAATTGCCGAGCCATTTATCGTTCCAAAGGTGGATTTTTCCCCCATTGCCAACGACCCATCTTTCTTTGCTAGCGATGAGAGCCCAAACTTTTTTAATACCTGGCCAGATAGAAGAGGACCTGACTTTCTTCTTGGGACAGCCATTTTTCAAGAAGCGAGCTTTAAGAAAGTTGGACAAAACCAAATTACCATGCTTCAGATTCCAAGCTTGCTTGTAAAGCAAGGATTTGTTGATATCTCTCATTCTACGAATGTCTAGACCACCTTCTTCAATAGGCTTGCAAACTTGGTCCCACTTGACAGTCACAACTTTTGTTGAGTCAATATCCCCTGTCCAAATGAAGTTCTTCATCCACTTTTCCATTTGCACTATCATAGAAGAAGGCCACCATTAAATGGAGAAGTTATGCACTGGCATACTAGAGATGACAGGGTGTACAAGTTGAACCTAGCCAGCCATAGAGAGAATTTTCCCTTTCCATCCTGGGAACCTTTCTCTGATTTTGTCCATAGTAGGCAACATATACTGACTTTTAACTCTTCCCTTGAAGATTTCAACCCCCAGGTATTTTGTAGGGAATTTACAAGAAGGGATTCCCATGGTATCAATAATGGTTTGCTTTATGGAAGGATGCATGGACCCATAAAGAGCTTACTTTTTTCCAGGTTGATAGTCTGCCCCGAGAACTCCTGGTATCTTCTTAGGAAGTCTTTTAAGTTCCTGACATATTTGATGGAGGCATTGATGAAGATGAAAATAGCATCAACAAATAATAAATGAGTTGGGGTAGGCGCACCTCTGGGACCTCTTAGAGCCTTGATTTCATTCTTTAGAAAAAGATCTTTAATCCTCTGCAAAGAACCTCTTCAGCTAATATAAACAGAATAGGGAATATAGGATCACCTTGCCGCAGACCCCGTTGAACTCCGAAGTAACCGACAGGACCTCCAGTCAAAAGAATGGAAATTTTGGATGATGATAGGATCTGGAAAATCTAGTTCAGCCAAGAATTTGAGAACCCAAATTTTTTCAAAACTTGGATAATAAAATTCCAAGAAATTGAATCAAAAACCTTCTAGATGTCTATTTTTGCCCCTAAGCCGCCACCTCTTGTAGAAGAGTGCATAATATTTGCCAGTTTAGAAACCAAGGCAATATTATTGTGGATGAATTTCTCCTTCTGGAACGCACCTTGCTCTTCAGATATAAGCTTGGAAGAAGAAAGGATAATCTAGTTGCAAGAATTTTTGAAATAACCTTGCAAAATAAAATTACCCATACAGAGAGGTCTGAACTTGTCTAGAGTCATTGCACCATTCACTTTGGGAATCAAGGCTAAGAAGTTGTTGTTCAAGCTCGAGTGCATCGAACCTGTAACAAAAAAATCATGAATTGCATTTTCAAAGTCCCTTGATATGATCTTCCAACAACATCTAAAGAAGAAACCTGGGAAGCCATCCAGACCAGGAGAACTGTCAGGGTCTAGGTCCCAAATAGCCCGCTTAATTTCATTTGGACCTGGGATAGCATCCAGGTTCAGAAGGTCCACCTGATCGATAAGCCTGGGAATGGAATCTAGTAATTCCATGTGATCCGTCAAAAGAACACTTTTCTAAAAATCTTCACAAAACCCAATCATGTAATTTGCAATTTCATCTCTATCCAAGATGATCGAGCCATAAGCTTTTTTAACTCTTTTAATGGTATTTTTTTCTCTTTTGATCTTGGTGTAGAGATGGAAGAATTTGGAATTTCTATTCCCCTCTTTCAGCCATTTGATTCTTCATTTTTTTGCCCATAATTTTTCATGATTTTTCAAGGCCACCAAATAAGCAAACTTCGCATCAGGTTCTTGCCTAAATTGATCATCATCCACACCATGCAGCTCAATTTGGGATTGAATCTGATCCAAGACCTCTTTTGTTCTCTGACCAATTCATGCTCAAAATTCAGGAATGTCTCCCTAGCCCAAGTCCGGATGATTGGTTTCAGTTTCTGAGTCAAAACAAAGGTGGGGGGGGGGGCAGATATTCTTTGATTCCATGAATTAGAGACCAACTGGAGGAAAGAGAGGTGATCCATCCAGAACTTGTGGAAGCAACAGAGGCAATTTTGTGGCTTCGAACAAGCCTCTGAGGTAATAAAAATAGGGTTATGATCCAAAAAAACCCCTTGTGAAGAACCAGTTGAGCACAGTCCTGAAAATGGGTCATCCAATCCTCATTACAAAAGCCCCTGTCAAGAATAGCAGCGACGTTGCCTCTCCTTCTATTGTTAGACCAAGTATATTTTGGCCCCTGAGAGGGCAGCTTGATCAAGCTACAAGAATCAACCATTGCTTCAAACTCTACAGCCAAACCAATATTGAACAATCCAGGGCCCTGCTTTTCATACGAAGCAAGGGTAGCATTACAGTCTCCGACTACAAGCCAGGTTCAGCCAATATCGACACTGATCCTAGCTCCACCCAGAGATCTCTTCTAGAAGCTCTAAAGCAACTAGCATGACTTGAAGAGAGAAGAATTGAAGTGCCTGTCCAATCAATTCTAATAGTAATTTGCTGTTCAAAAGATGAGAAAATAGTGGGTTTAGGAATACCTCATCTCCAAAGCAGCCAAAGGTTAGGCAGTATGTCACTCTTGAAATTGCTTATGAGATCGGCTTCAAATCCCAACTTACTGAAGAAGCGAGCAGGATAAGAGGATGGGTCGATCATAGGCTCTGCCATGCATAAAATGTCCGGGCTCTTGTCTTTGATGATTTTTCTTAGAGCCATGCGCGCTGAGGACTTCCTGAAACCTCTCACGTTCCAAAATAGGACCTTTGTCAGAATTTTTTTAAAGAGGCAAGTCGGTCAGACTGCCTGGTCGACTCAATTAAAGATGCTGCTCCTTTCTCTTTTCGTCTAGTATCAAGCTCAGCAGCAGCTAATAGCTCGTCAGCCATTGTAATCTCCTCATGGAGGATCTCAACAGCCCCTCCACGCAAAGAGGTGGAAGGAATGGAGGTGATGATATTTTCAGCCATACGGTCCAGAGATGGAGAGCCAGGATCGCGCAGAGAGTTGGAGACATGTGAGGATCGGCTAGATAGAGAGTGGGGCGAATTAGGTCCAAATCCATGAGAGGGTCCATGGGGAGATCCATTAGAAGATCCATGGGAGAGTCCAGAATAGGAAAAGCGCCAAGCAGGCACTAGAATCACGATCTCAATATTTCCATTAGACTGTGAGATATTTAAATTTTGAAATCCAGCTCTTAAGATAATAGGAGATCGGTTTCCTATCTGATCGGATTGACCTTCCTTGTTTGCAGCTGCTGAGTCAAAGTCTTGCGCTGCACCACCACCTTGAGAGGGTCTATCGTCCCCATGAGCGGCAACAGCACCGCCGCCATGACTAAAACGTTCTGTCTCAGATCGGACTTGGGCTTCTTCATGGATGGAACCTGAGACAGGATCGTCCATATAGACAGCCCCAAGAATCCCTTGCGCCTTTGCTTTCCTCTTCTCTTCTATGAGTTTCAAGGTTCTGCAATCAGCGACCGAGTGGCCTGATTTCTTGCAGTAACCACAAAGCCCTAGTCTATCTTCATATTGGATCTTCTGTTTAAACCAAAAGATTTGCAACGTTCCTGGCTAGGGGCGCCCAACATGAATCTTGTTATTTCGAGTGGAACCTACTTCCACCTCCACCTGAATCCGAGCATATCCACCCATCAAAATTGCACGGGTATGCTTGTCAATGGCCATAGGGCGACCAACGGATTTTGCCATTGTCAAGAGAAATTTCTCGTGCCAATACTCTAATGGAAGGTCAGGGAACCGAATCCAGACCATCTTAGTGACGGTCTGCTTTTCATGGATATTGAAATCCTGCCTCCGTCTCTGGAATCTCACAAGTTGACCCCCTACCTTGATAGAGCTTCTTCGCCAAATAAGAGACATGTCAGATTCAAGCTCAAACTGAAAGAGAATGAAGCCTTTTCCCATCGCTGATAAGGAGACCCTTCCCTTCAAATTCCATGACTCAGATGCCGCTTTTCGTATGAAATCCAAAGAGATGAATCTGAATTTGCCTTACCGATGAGCACAAAATGAAATCTCTCTGGACGTTCTTCGTATGCCTCCTGGGGTATATGTTTGAGATTTTAAAATGTAACCGAAAGCGTACGGATCAGTGTAGCTATAGGTCGAACATAGGGAGAACAGTCACTTTATTTTATTTTTTTTTTTTGCTTCTTTTAATAATGCGAAAGTGAACCGATTAATGGTTATGATCTAATTCTAATTACCATCCTAAACATATGTATCTAAAAAAATATCCTAACCATTCGTCATCTAAGATTTTAAAGACGCAAGCCACGCAATTAAAATTAAATAAATAAATAAATAACGGAAAATAAACAACCCACGCAATTAAAAAAAAACAATAAAGGAAAAAAAATGCTGAAATAAAAATAAAAGAAAAGAAAGGGGATAAAGCTAGAGAAGTAGGTTTTTCTACTTAGCCCGAGGGATGCATCATAATATGAGCTTCCCTACTTGACCCGAGAGTTACTCTTACAAGGGTTACTCTACTTGGCTTTAGGGAAAGGGAGACAATTAAAATAAAAGCAATAAATTGATGGTTCTATGACTAGGAGGGGCAAAGCCAACACATACACTAGCCATGAACCTTGGGGAAAGGGATAACAATAATGTAACGACTGAAATTAAAATCCTAAATTAAGAAAGAAAGGGTAGTCAGAAGAGGGAATGAGAGGGGGGAGAGAAGACTACTGAAGGAGCCTACTTACTTAAACTTACTTGAACTGAAAACTTGATCAATTTGAGATACTACTAGTACTAAAAACCAGATATGGAATAAACCAAATCTGAAATTTCTAGTACTAGAGAAAACAAATTTGAAGAAAAAAATTTGAACTTGAAAGACATGCTTCATAGCTTGTTCTTGTCACCTAGAACTAAGCCTAGAACTAGAACTTGAAAATTACAACTTCAATTGTTTAAACAAGAAAAAATAAAAGACTGAATCAAAAACAAAAGTTCTTGCATTAATTGAATAAAAAGAACTTACAAAAGTGTTTAAAGCATAAACCTAGAACTAGAGCTAGAGAGAGAGAAAACTAGAGAAAGAGATAGAGCAACTAAAAAAGAACCCTAGAAGAAGAATGAAGTGCCTCCTCCCCTTCTGTTAATTCTATTATATAGAGAATGGGGGAGGGAAGCTAATGGTTTTAGCTTCTAAAAGAATTTTTTATCTTGTTGATGAAGTGGAGAGAGAAGAGAGAAAACATGTGGACAGAGATCTCCCATGATTTTTCTTGCCTTTTTCTTCCTATTTTTTCTCCCTTTTTCTATTTTTCTCTCTCTTCTTGCACAAGAAACCCCCTTTGGCCGATTTTTCTTGCTTGGATTTGGACAATATTATATTTTAATGGGAAATTCCATCTATGCGTTTGTCTTTTTTTTTTCTTCTTTCCTATTTTTTCTCTTTACTTTCTCTCTCTCTTCTTCAAACTTGCGTACAACTATCTTGGCCGACCTTCTTTAAGTGATGAGTAGGAGAGAGAAAATCTTCTAAAAAAAACCTCAACAAAATGGTAGCTAAGAGGTTCAAACTTGAGACCTTCTAATAAGCAAGGGATTTTGCACACCACAACTCACCAACTACACTAGGTAGTTGTTGTTACCAAAGACGAATCTTCAGTCACTTAAGGATGTGGTCCATCGATCCTTGTTGGCATTTGAAATATTCCTTATACCCTTGGGACAACTGCAGATGGGCTGGTTCTGCATCTCAGTTCAATTTTGATCCATTATTCTTTTTCTGACCCGAAAAGAATAATCACTTGTACGGTTGACCAAACGAATGTGTATTTACAATTGAACACGTCCATCTTGCTCAGAATTTCGTCATCTTCACAATTATGAAAAGAAATAGGACCTCTTTATGTGTGAAATTGGAGATATAGCACTCGATAATCCTTAAGGCCTTGAAAATATAAAACCTACAAAAAGAGAGTAAAACCCAAGGTAGCTCCATTCTAAAAATGTAAAATGCATATTTTACTACACTAGATTTCACACATAAATGTACTCATCAGTATGACAACCTTAGTCAAAGACCCTGTGTGAATGGGTTCAGGGAGGTCGTCCACCTCAAGCAGTCCTCTTCCCACCACCGTGGAGAAGGAGGGCTTGGGAGGATTTGGAGGTGCTACAGGTATGGTTGTCTCTAGTTCCACCAGAGTATTCACCACTGCCAGTCTCAAAAAATCAGTAATCAGGGATTGCCGGCCACGAGCAATCGGAGGATCTCCGTCAGGGTATTGGGTGGCCCCAAGTCGGACGTCCTCACCAGAGCTTCTCTCTCCTAAATTGGAGGATCCCTGTCAGGGCCTTGCAGTTTGACATTGCTCACTTAAGACTGCTCAAGTTTGATTACTGGATCAAATACTCATAAAGTTCAATTGGATTGTGGCTTGGACACCCCAACTCAAAAAAAAAAAAAAAAAACACACACACACACACACACACAAAACACAAAACAAAAACTAGAACCTCTATGTGTGTTTGTATGTGCATGAGTATGAATCTCGATCATTTTTCGTCATGACTTATATGGAGATCATAAACCAATGGGGTTGGTAGCCTAGTGGTGAAAATTCCTCAACCCATCACCGCTCGAGTCGGTTGGTTGTGGGTTCGTGTCTTGGCGTGCCCACTATCGCCTATTGGTCCTGTGGAAGCACTGCTTGCCATATGGGGCTTGTCTTGGGAGCTATGATCACTACCATGGAGCACCCTTTTTATTGCACCAAAAAAAATATGGAGATCATGACTGTCGTGTGGGCCATTTGTTCAAATATGTTATAGATGGGCTTCTAAAAATAAATAACTTCGATAAGCCAATAAATTAAGAAACATAATTTATTCCAAATGTAGACATACCAAACCTACTACAATCTATTATTTGTACTAATTACCACACTATTTTTATTTCTGACATAAACTATACTCAGAAATAGGATAGAAATACAACTGGAAATCATACAAAGATAACCTTTATTTTATACATAGGATTTAACTTGAAGGAAGACTATTATTCACTTTTCTTGGTGAGAGATGAATTCTTTATACCATTTGGCTGAGTCCTTTCGATATATTGCCAGATCATCATTGAAGTCCACATAGTTAATACCGAAGCGGACTGTGTAGCCAGCATTCCATTCAAAGGTATCCAGCAAAGACCACACAAAGTATCCCTTCACCTTTGCACCAGCACTGCAAAATGAAGAAAAAAAATATATGTTTTAAATGCTTAAACAAAACAAACCTAAATTGTCTTTAAGATAAAGGATTAAAATCACTCAAGACAATCAAAACTTTTTTCGTTTCTTTTTTGGTGCAAATAAAACATAAAAGAAAAAAATTTGGGACAAGATTAATGGTGGGGATGGCCACTATACTGCTAAATTGTCACCCTGAGATCCTCAACATAAAATAAATATGTGTGACATTTTATTTAATTTTTGTTTCCCATGAATGTTTTCTCCAAGAACAAGAGCGATGTAATATATACTCACTCCATGGCACTCTTAAGGTAAAACAGATGATCCTTGAGGGCTTGTACTCTTTGGTCATCTTTGAGAAATTCATCCCTTGTCAAAAAGCTGTGGTCTGAAATTCCTGCAAGAAAACCCAATGGATTTTATTGATATGAATTTCCTTGACAACAAATTTATTAAGCATCCAATAAAATAAAAGATGGATCAATGATATTACCATTCTCAACAATGTAAACAATGGGGTCATTATATTTCTCCTTTATGCCAAGTAGAAGATCTTTTATCCCTTGCGGATAGATGTAGAGCCAATCTGAACCAGTCTGTATATTCGGTAGTTTTTAATACATATGATTGAAAAAAATACAAGGACATATGAACATACATGGGAGAATATTGGTTGAATTGAGTATGGAATTTAACATACTAGCGAATCTATATGATGTACAACTTATCCAACTGTCAGGTGGCCAAAACCAACTATCCACGTCACCAAAAATAGTAGACCATCTTGATCAGTTTTTGAAGATATGATGGACCATTCTAACGAACTTTTGCCGTCAATATAATCCCAAACAACACTAAGTGACAATAGATTAACTGTTGGAGGGTCCAACCCAATATGTTAAGGCATTAGGTGGAGATAACTTCTAAAGTATATGGTGAAATCACCATGGACCGAACTTAACCAATGAGGGACTATACCTCTACAACTCCTAACATCTCAAGACTCCCCCTCACGTATAGCTTCAGCATACCTAGCTCTACACTCGGACAGATAACTTAGGGAGGACAACAAATGGACTTGGATTTTTTACATGGTATCAGAGCAGTTTTCACCATCTCCACATGTTCATAGGATATACTTATACTGCCACACGTATAGGAGAGGGTTGGGAGTTTAGTCTCATACTGGTTAATAAATTAGCCTGTAGTCCCTCTTATACATTTGGGAATCCCTCCCCCTACAAGTTCGAACTTTTGGGATGAAAGTTTTACAATTAAATTTCTTCTTCATGACGATAGAATTACTTCTATAATTCATTTGACAATTGGTTATAGGCACAAAATTCTTACCGGTGGACCAATCGGAACTCCATCAATGCGAGCTGTTACATCATATAAAAAAAACCAAAGAGTTGAGGGATTTGTCAGTATAATCAAATAATAATTCCTAATGATCTAATTGGAAAAATTTGTGAAGGTGCTATGAGTCCTTTAGTTTCTGTTTGTACTTACTTAACATTTTGTAGCGACCATCAGTGGTATAACTAGCAGTAGTAGAGGAAGCAACATTCTTAACATATCTTGCAGTATAATAGTTTAATCCCAGGAAGTCATATGAGCCGTTCAACATTTGAGATTCCATAGTAGAAAACTTTGGCAGCCGCTCACCCACAAGGTCTTTCATACTTTTTGGATAGTCTCCAAAGGTTAATGGATTCATAAACCTTATAAAAGAAAGCAAAAATAAAAGTGATTAAATAAAAATTTAATTTTCATAAAAAATTAACAAAGACATCAAAAATTAATAAAGACCCACCATCCTAATGTGAAATCAGAAGCTCTTGCAGCAGCATCAATGTCAGCCTGATCCTTGGATATAGGAACCATATGCTCACAATCCAATGCAATTCCAATCTGGCCATTTTGGGTTTTCTGTAAAGGATAATTAAGTACATCCATCTGGGGTTAAAAATTTTCCACACTATCTCCATAAAAATATATAGATCAAAACACTGATAGAGAAATAATAGAGTCCATGGTGTGTAGAAAGTGGCATCTATTTTTTTGCTTAAGGTTATCAAGAAAAAATTTATTAAAAAGAATAAAAGAATTACATATCCAAACAAGACATTATAAAAAGAGAAACCTAGAGTCCCAGCTCTACGTACGGTATTGCCATCAGTAGAGTAGGGCACCGGCCAGGAATAAACTAGAGATTAGCCTTCACCTCCACCTTCAGCATTGCCATCAGCAAAGGGAAGACCAAGCCTCTAACTTATCAAACTGATACTCTTAGAGGGGATTCAAATTTCATAGAGACGGAAGTTAGCTATGCAGCAGATTAATTATTAACTTTTGTGACAGGACTATGTTTAAGCTTAATTACCTGGTAATTCTTCCTGTAGAGATCCACTGCGGTTGCATGAGAAAGGAGCAAGTTGCGGACAACTATATATGGGTTTGTCCCAGGATCAACCACAGAGCCAGGAGGAAAGCTGCCACTAATATATCCTCCAATGGTGTAACAAATTGGTTTGGTCAAGGTGATCCAATACTTCACACGGTCCCCAAATTTTTCATAGCAAATGTTTACGTAATCCTTGAAATCCTCACTGCATATATATTAATAGAATCAATGAGATTTGAGTTTCCAAATTTTGGAAAGATTGGTAAAAAAAAATAATAATTGGAAGAAGAATTCAATACTCACATGATTCTAGAATTCAAGAAACTACCATACTCATCTTCGAGGGCTTGAGGAAGATCCCAGTTAAAAAGGACCACGAAAGGCTTAATCCCTTCATATATTTAAGACAATTTCATGATAATATTTGTTATTTGTTAGATATATATATAGAGAGAGAGAGATTGAGATTTTACCTTTGGATAGAAGCTCATTGATGAGGTTATTATAATATTTGATGCCATCCTCGTTCACACCTCCACTTAGCTTTCCAGCTACCAATTTATAATGTTTAAGAAAATCATGCATAACACAAATTTATCATATCTAAATAAAATTTAAATTGAACCAATATTGTTTTCTCAACCACAGTAGAGATCATAGGTTTGTATATATCCAATATCTTACTACTTACTTGGTAATATTCTGGTCCATGCAATCGACAATTTGCAAGCATTGACACCCAAATCATTCATCAAAGCCACATGTTCCTATTTAATAAGTGGGAAAATAATGGTTCAGGTATGGTAATATGGTCTATTAAAGTTGATAGAGAATGGATCCAATGCATGCATGTGTGAGATGCCAAAACCTTTCCTTTTTGCTTCCATTAACGAGAATGGATCCTCTCCATGTACGTTCACTTGCATGTACATGTGAGGATCCAACACCTGTCCCTTTTGCTTCCATATATATATATATATATATATCATATATCCTTCTTTATGTCTTAAATGGTAGGAAGTGGGACTGGTGTTGGATCTTCACAAGTACATCTAGGTGAACATATGTGCAGAAGATTCAATCTCAGCATAAACACCCCTCTTCACACTTTAATGGTAAAAATGGGATAGGGGTTCACACCTAGCTAACATGTAAGTTCATGTGAACATACATGTAGAGTTGGATTCAGGTCCAATTGATTGGAGAGGATTTTTTTTTTTTATCTCCTTAAAAGTTGATATATACCTTCATGCATGTTTATCAAGACAGATCGAGAATGGATTAGTGATAGAGTTTTAATCCTCTGCATGTACAGTTTGAGGATGCCGCTAAATGTCCTTTTCACTTCCACAAGTACCCATGTAGTATTGAAACTCTGATAGAGTTACTCTTAATTACTGAATTCTCCATTACCCATCCAGGGTAATGGATATATACCCACTATATAAGGGCGCCAAAGGGATTACATTTGGCCTTCTTAACGTACAAATAATTAATGAATGTAACATGTAGTGCATGCCCTACCTACCATAATAAAAGTTTAATTAGTGAAGTCATTAGATGATGAGTAATGGTACCTACCACGTATCTGTGATAAGAATCTACGGCAAAATCTGCATTCTTGCCATCCTTTATCTTATCTGCCCACAAATTAAAACAACGTATGTGAATACATTTTCAGTTATTTGCATCCTCCCATGCATGTTTTGGAAGAAGTGTGTGTGTGTGAGAAAGAGAGAGACTTGGATTTCTATGAGTGAACTCATCCCAATTGCTGTGTCCTTTACGACCTTTTGTTGCAGCACCTTCATACTGAAGAACCACATGCACACACACACACACAAACATATCAATGAAAAATTTGCTATCTCCAAGCACTTGAGAGACGAAAAGCAGGAAACATAAGGACTGCATGGGAGTGCAGCACACGTACCTGATAAGCAGATGATGCCGTTCCAAATAAGAAATCTTTCGGGAAATCACTTGATTTGATCTCATAATTATTAGTTTCATTGGAAGTACTACTTGCTTGAATGGAACATTCCTTCGGCCAATTTCCACGTAGGGCTAAAGTTCTTCGCGGTCCAATGGGTTGGAGCCTTACACTACTCCCATGCCCCGAAATGTTCAAGGGCTTCTGCAGGAGTGAAAGGGGCCGATGAACACTAGTCGCTGACTGAGGCATCAGAGCATTCAGCATCTTTGCTTGAATTGGTTAGCAGAGGCTTAGGTGAGCAACGTATAGGCACACAAAAACACAGAGAGAGAGAGAGAGAGAGAGAGAGAGAGAGAGAGAGAGAGAGAGAGAGAGAGAGAGTTCCAATAAGCTTAGTAGCTGTTTGGAAGCTAGGTACTTTCCATTAGAACTAAGCTCTCCTTTATATAGAACTAAGAGAGACTAGGTGGAGTAATATTCACGCATATGAGGATGAATAGGAAACCAAGATAGAGTACCGGTTTGAATGGAATCCTCATATGCGCCAAATATGGACGAAGATCATGGTTCATGGTTTCAAGTTTTGGTATTGTATTGACCGTATCGGATTGGTATCGGCTGAGATCAATCTCCAATCCTTGACCGATCTAGATCGATTATCCTTATCGTTTCAAGCGTAAAATAGTAAAAAAAAAAAAAAAGTTGTACTTATGAAAAATGCAAGGGAAAAACTAATCGATCTGATTTGATCTGAATCGATATCTACCGATACTAATACCGATACCCCAAAATCCATGCCATGTTTGAGGAATCAGTCAGATTGATTGGATTGGATTGAAATCGACCTTGACTGATCTTAATTCTTGATCGATACCATATTAGTAAATTGGCACATATGAACGATAAAAATAATCTAAAACAATTTTTTGTTAATTGAATGTAAAGGTATTTGTGACAAACCTTAGTTGATCTAGATTGTTATCGACCTTGACTAATTTCATTTCCAATAATGAGTTATCAAAGCATTACAAAGACATTTTTTTTTTTTTTTTACAAAGACAAACCTTTTCATTTAACAGATACTTTAGGACTAAAGTTACCTAAGACTGTCGTGGCCCGTCGGGACGCAAAGAAAGGTGAAAAAAAATGAAAAAGAAGTTCATATCTAGATAATTGACCATTCAAACATTTATGAATGTTGTTCAATATTATCTTCTTTTTTTTTCTTTTTTTTTCATTAGAAGATCTAAAAATTATTTTAAAAATAAGGAAAGAAACAATATAGTACAAGAAGAAATATCGACACTGAAACTAAAACAGAAGATCTGAAAGCAAATTTTCCATCTTTGACATGGCCATCCAAGCCCAATATTATCTTCTCGACTACCACATCTTTAGCAATAAATATATCACATCAATAATCATCAATAGTGGATGTGGTTGACGTTATACCATGACTTAAGATAATGCATCATCGACAAGGTAAACGTATGATTATCTATCAAAAATTTATGACGACAGTGGGAACATAAGACCGTTGTCTACACAGACGCTACAGGTTTTGCCACGTCTACACACATGTTACACGTTTTTCCAGATCCGAAACTCTTAAGATTCATTAATCACTGTGGACTGCCACACCAGGTAATCTATAAATTTAGCTCAGGAATAAGGGTTTTTTTTTAAAGGAAAAATTACGCCCTTCTACATCTTTAGCAGTTACATATATGACATCAATAACCATCAATAGCGGTTGTGGTTAATGTTATACCACGGGTCAAGATAATACATCATCAACAATGTGAAAGTCATATGGACTATCTATCAAAAAGTTATGGAGAGAATGAGAACATAAGACCATTATCTACACACATGCTACACGTTTTGCCATGTCTACACACATACAACAACAAACAATTGTCTAGCACAGTTGATGAACTGTGGTGTACAAAAAATTCATGCTCATCTGGAGATCTCAAGTTCGAATGTTTTGGTTGTTACCTACTTCCCTCTCTACCTAACAAAAAAAAAAAAACTTTTGGACATCCCACTCATGAATCGACAGCCCAGATCATAGCCCTCCAAGTAGTTTTGTTCGATACCATACTTGGGTGGAGACTTAACTTTTGCATGTTTCTTCTTACTAACTCATCAATGGTCGTTTTTTACTTGCCCTAGCCCTTTTAGCTCTATCCATCTGCATCTGGTCTCTTCTTACCCTATTGTTTTGTTGGGATTACGAACCGAGAATCTAACTAGTATTTCTTTTCAGTCTTTTATTATGTTATGTTTTAATTCTGGTTGTATTCCTGATCATGATAAAACAATATTTTTTGGTATTTTAATTATATCATGTTATTTCATTTGGTTGCATAGGAATCATGTTGTTTATTCAAAGATTAAGTTGAATCATATGCTGTTATTACCAATATCAATCGATGGACATCAGTTTCAATTGAAATTGGCCTTGAACAGGAATCTTTAAATTTGATGCAACCCAATGAAACATTTTTCTATTTTATCACCCTCTCACCCATTTCATGACTCCCTTATTTTGATTTGTACAGACATTTTGAATAGATCTCATAATTACTCTGGATGAGCATGTGGAGTAATTTTTAAAGGAAATTATGTCTTACTTTATGCTGATTACGTGATGACAGGAATAAAAGTTGATGTAATATCCAAAAGTATTCTATATGGTCTGAAGAGGTCCAAGAAGAAAGGATGGAACGTGACACAAATTTAGAGTGATTCGAAGGAATTGCACAAATTGATTCAAAATAATAGCATCGGATTATGGCCTAGCCTTGGAGCGCAATCCCAATGTTTTTGGATGTTTAAAAATTATTCTTCTAACTAAGTTTTTGTCTCAAGTCCTCAAACGAATGTGTGATATTAGTTAAACACATTGCTGCTTTGACTATGCACAGGAAAATTAAAAAAAATCCTTTGTAGTAATAATTAAACATTATTATTATTATTATTATTTTGAATAAGAATTGAATAACTGTTCAATGAAAGTAGAAAAATCTATGCAATACTTTTTTTTTGTTTTTTGGTAAAATCTATACAGTATTTACTATCTAAAAAGACAAGGAACGGACCAGTCCAAGCCACGGAGTTGGGAAGACAAAGACAGTAGGAATTCCCAATCAAGACCCACTAGCAATTACACTCCACACTAGAGAATGCAGTATCTTGGCCCCCAGGACAAGTTGTCTATAAAAGGACATGAGCGTATTAATGAGGGCGGAAGTGACATGAATGTGAGAGTATGGTCATCATTCGATTAAATATAAAGGATAATGTTCTTTTTTTCTTACTTAAAAAAATGGTCAAGTGAAGTGATGTATCGTGGTGGGAATTAAATGACGAGGAAAGTTAGAAAGAGTAAGTGGAGAAAAATCAAGGGTGCATTAAAGAGAGAAAGTGATTCACCCAAAAAAAAATAAAATAAAAGAGAGAGAAATCGTGTGTCTCGTCTTATTAAAAACAATGTAAGCTGAAGGGATGTATCGATGAGAATCAAACCGAGAGGGAATTTTTTTTAGTTAATAAATATTGGGTAAATTACAGCGTTATTTCTTGGAAAATATCAGTATTATAGAAATATCCTTTCTCTTTCATCAAATTAGACTCAGACTTTTCACCGTCAATCTCGATTAAGTGCGGATTTGAATTAACATTTCTACCATTTTATCTAAAACACAAAGTCAATCCCATTTTACACTAACCCTTCTTCACACCTTCATTTTCATCGGCTCTCTCCTTGGACAAGCGAAGATTGTTGCAGATGGAGAATGTAAAAATGTAACCCTAAAACGATGCAGAAGATAATGGAAAGAAACAAGAATATGCAATACACACAAATTTACGTGGTTCGGCAAGATTGCCTACGTCCTCAGTGAATAAGATCCTGCTTCACTATCAATGGAGAATATGGATACAGCGCTCGTCCCTCACACCTCTCAGTATTGGTTGCATTACAGATAAAGAAACCCTCGCTACAAATATATAGCGAAAAACCCTAATCCGAAAAGTACACAATTGCCCTCAAATAAAAATTGAGCGAGGGTTGCGCTTCTACACCCTCGCTATGCAGGGCCTCCTCGCTCCTTGCAACCCCACGGCCTGCTAACCGGCTAGTGGGATTGCCGTCCTACCTGTCGAGGTGCTGCACCAATATTCCCTAGATTAAACTCTAACGGAATACAAGACATTGTACACCAACAGAGAAGGGTTCATCTGTGTTTGGATTCCCATCATAGATTCCAAGTTTGTTCATTATCTTCCTTCTATATTGGCTACTATTACAATGCTGAATGTGATCATCAGATTGAGCAATATAATCCATTCGAATACCAGAGCCAACTCATGGGTGAGCTCAAGATCAGAAAGGTCTGTTAAATTGCTTCGCTATTTTGATATCTTTCCAAGTTGGACAGCGAACATCGCTCCCATTTATAATGTGCTGATCCAAATTTTTTTTTTTCTAAGTAATTGTAATCACAAGATGAGGTGGATGATTCCTATGAACTTATCGTGGAGTTCAACTTAGGCCACCGTGGGTGCAGCCATAAACATAAATATGAATCAATTCCTGGTAGTCCAAACGGCGTCATTGATGTGAACTTCAGCTGCGACAGCTCCAACGATTCGTGGGTTGTGGCATCATCGGTTACTTCATCGCCGGAACCTCTGCTGAAGAGGAGAAGAGCCCAGGAGCAGCAGATGCTAGTGCCTATGCTTAGTCTTGTGTTTGTGGACGTGCCCGGAAGTCCTCATTAGAGAATGATCCATATTCTCTGAAGTTCTGGCCTGAGTTTCCCAACTTTATCTTCTTTGTTTCAATCTCAGCTCTAACAACATTAACGAATCTTGTTTACTCCCTCTTCCATTATTGGAACAATAACTATTTGGGAAGACGATGAGCTCATTTCTCTTTTCTCCAAAGAACAGTAAGCCCATCTCAGCATCGATCCTGCTCTGTCCTCTGTTCGTCGAGAAGTGGTAGAGTGGATGCTGAGGGTCATCGCACACTATGCCTTTTACCCCCTCACAGCCATTCTTTCCGTCAACTACCTCAATAGGTTCCTCTCCAACTTCCATTTTTAGAGGGATGACTCAACTCGCCGCCGTCGCTTGTCCCTCTCTCGCTGCCTTGGTTTTTTGATTTGGGGAAGAAGAAGAATGATAAGGATATATTTTGGTAGTTTACTTATTAGGAGGGTATTTTGGTATTTTTAAAAAGGTAACCCACCTAATATCAGCATTTAAGGTATATTCTGTAATACTGATTGACGGTAGAGGGTCTAAGTCTAATTTGGTGAGAGAGAGGGGATGTTCCTATAATACTGGCATTCTCCAGGGGTGGCGTTGTAAATTACCCATAAATTTTTATTGATGATATTTGTGTACAACACATGTTGTTGATGAAAGATTAAAAAGAGTAAAAGGAGAAAAGTCAGGATCCGGCTCTTCTCCTTAGCATCCATTGCTTAAGTTGGTCCATTGCTACTTAGAAGAGTGACACATGGTGAGGTGATGATCCAACTGTTTCAGAAAGGTACGAAAAATGAGACAGTGATAAAAGCTCGAAGAACGAGACATTAAGAACTGTTGAATCATCACTAGAATGGATGATTTAACAGAATCGGAATCACCCCACTACTTAGGTAACCATAAATCTTTCATCTTTTCAATGATGATGATAATGACAATGGCGGTGGCGGTGGCGGTGGCGGTGGCGGTGGCAATGGTGACGATAGCACAGACGAATTAGACTCGACAACAATGGAAAATGCCATTGCTGAACTGTTCAACATACAATGCTCAATATCATAAAATCATATAGATCAAAGGTGATGCATCTCTTCGTAAGAGGAACAAATATTAATTCAGAAAACATAATTAACATTGGTTGATTGGATGTTATCTTTAACTCTGATAAATCCCTAGAAAACAAATTTGAACCATCACACATTACAAGACCTAATACTGGAGATATGTACATATCTCCAGTATTACCCACTACTGGTAGAGGGTAATAAATGGCATGTCAATTCCTATGGCCTTGATAAATGAGAACAAGCCTTTTTTCATAAGCCTATACCACAACTCCAGTGGGGAATTCGAACTCTTATTAACATTGAAATCATTTTCTCCTGAAACTTCTGTTCTTGAGTTTCAATGCAGAAATAGTTATCCCATTAAAATTCGATGGTAACTTGTTGTCCTATGGGATTTTTGTTCGTGGATTAGCCAGAGTTCTGTATGCAAAGTCTTGCTAAAGAGCATCTAAAGATCTTGCTTGATCAGCTGAAAAATCAGGGGTATGAGCTTCAAACACTAAAGACAACGTTGAAAGAAACAAGAGAACTAGTGTTGAACTTGTAAAAAACCCCATGATCAAACCTGAAGATGATCGCTTGCACACGTACGTGCACACACACACACACACACAAAAGGAGAGGAACCTCTTCAAATGCTCAAGTCAAACCAACTTCAAATTTCTTGAAAAAATCAGGCGAAGTACAAGATGGAGAAATAGCATTAAAAAAAAATGCATGATATCTCTGGCAATAGTAGCAGCAATCCTAACTCTACTTTGTCTCCGACAACGGCATTAGTAGCAGTAATCAATCTTTTGAACTTGTCATTCTTGAACAAAACCAAAGAAGACTTTTTTTTCTTTTTTGTTAACCAAGGTGTCCAGGCCAGCTTACGTGCACCTCGACTAATCCTTGGTGAGACTAGCATAGCAACCCACCGCCACGATCTCCACTTAAATTGTTGATGCACAAATGGGGAATAGAAATTGAGACCGTGTGCCTATCCACACAATCTCCAATTTGCCCTAACCATCTAAGCAACCCACGGATAGGTACACCCACATATACAATGCGTACAACAGGGTTCGATCCCACGACCTCCTCCCCTGGGTGCCAACTCTTCAAGCCGAAGCTGCCACCACTAATGTATGTTGAGTGTTGATCTTAATGACTAATGTTCAATTGCTAATGACTTAACTATTATGAAAGTGTACACATTCCTATAAACTGTTAGCTTCAAAAATATTTAGTGTAAAAAGTTTTGTAATAAAATATTATATTTGTTAGTGTAAAAATATAATCTATTTTTTCTTATTACAAAACTTTTTCTTTTAGGTAAACTACAAAACTGTTGTTATGACTTCTTGTATGACGGACAAGGAAGTTTTATGTTTTTAGTATTTGTACATGTGTAGGGGTGTAATGGTAACTGTCAAAGTAAACCCAAGGACAATCTGAATATGGATATTAGATGATTAGCATCTCACTTGGGGTTTTTGCTCATCTCCACTAGGTCACACAGGCAAGGGGAGTAAGTTATTCAGAATATCATATTGTGATATGTTTCGGTGTGGTGAACTCTCTAATTGCTTGTGAGATTATTGAGAAAAAAAAAAAGAAAAAATCAATTGACGTCATTCTGTGATCATCTACAAATCACTCAACGAAGTTGGACTTAACTTGTGAAGATGGATATGTATTTTATTTAGATTTCTTATTGGATGATCAACATGTATGTTACTTATCATTATTTTCATTTTATATTTTGTCGATCCATATCGAAATTATGTTATCACGTTTGTTCTAGATCATGTTTTTACAACACAACCAGGATGGTTTCGCTAAATTCTTATGCCCTAGATGGTTCTTAAATTTGTGTGGCATGTTATGTGCATTATTTAATCATTAAAAGAATCATTTATAGTTTTTTTATTTGTTATATGATTCATAGAGCTTCCATTATAGGAATTTTCCCCACCTCGTTCCTTTTTTTTGTTGGGCAAGTTTATTGGAGTCTACAACATAAGTTACACCTAGACACATTTATTATTTTATTTATTTATCTCTTGTCAAAATTAAACAAATGAAAAATATTGTAAGAATAACGCTACCTAGTGCAGAGACCAATGAGGAGGGCACAAATGTGCATCAGTAGGGGTGATTTTTTTTAATTTCACAAGGGCAAGGCCATCATTTCAGCCCTTCTGTGTCTGGGCACAGGGGCCATGCGACTAGGTAACATTATTTTGCTGAACAACTAATTAAAATGTCTCAGTGTAAAGTACATTGTAAGCTTAGAAATGCTTTCCCATTTTTTATTACATGGACATGATGATTTGACATTTTGATCATTGGATAGATATTAAACTTCTTCCATAGGTTACAAGTAAAATTTGATAGTTTATCTCAATTTTTAATATGCAACTATTCTCTTTGATTTTTCAATATTCATTGTTATTCAAACAATCTCATCTTTTTGCACATTTTTTTCACAATAAAAAATTACTTGTTGATATGACAAAATACTTAATATGGCATTAATCAACATAGTTTGGGAAAGTTTGTTCTCAAAACTTTGAGTTAAGGGCCACCTTATAGGAATATTTGTGGTGTGGACAAAATGAGGTCATATATGGTTGCAAGGAAAATTTAAAAGAAAGGAAAGTGAAATTTTCGAACTTAAAAAAGTTTTTTTTTTTTTAGCCATTACCACACTTGATTATATAAACTATTTTTTTTTTTTATCATATTTAGCAATGATACATTTTACACTTAATTTTTATGGGTAAGAGAATGCTACCTTCTTGTGCCCCCACTACGATAGTGCATAGACCAATGGGAGGTCGCCGCTTGAAGACATCTTAAGTGGTTAGCGGCAGGATAAATGCAGTTTTCTTACATCCGCCTATGTCTAAGCATAGAGACATGCAATCTATAGCGCTCTTTTTCCCAACCCAACCCAACCAAATGAAACCAAACCCTACATATTAAACACATAATAATATAAATATGTTAATATAAATGGATACTTATAGAAAAAGATTTGCAAAAAAATCTTTCAATTTTCACATTCTACATATATACAAAAACATTAGTCTTTAACCTTTGCAGAGCATCAAGTTCAAGTAACCAAATAACCAATGGTACTAAGTTGGGGTGGGTTGCGCTAAACCCAGCGTAATCAGGGTCTGGGTTGACTCTAGGCCCAGATAACCTGGGCTTGGGTTGAATGAAAGGACCTTAGGGTGAGGTTACGATTTTACAAAACCCAGTCCAACTCGGCTCATTAACACCCCTAGCAAGGTCTTTTGTTTGGCTATAGAAACCAGATTTCAGCATTTTCAGTACAAGGAAGAGAAAGAGGAGCTGTCTTTAGCGCCTTAATTACTTCCTCTTCACCTTTTCCTTTTGTTGTTCAAACTTCCAAGGCTTCAAGCTCAAGTGCTCAACACATGTTTTCGCTAAGAGGGTTGAGCGGGAAGTTCTTCTTCTTCCAAAAATGCTCAATCCTTCCTCCTCTCGTGGGAACTCTGCATAACTCAAGGGTTTTTGCTTTCTCCACCAGACCCTCCATCACAGCTACGAAGAGATTTGGAACCCACATTGGTACCTTCCACTGCGATGAAGCTCTTGGATGCTTTTTAATTGGACTTTCTGATAAGTTCACTGGTGCTGAAATTGTGCAAACTAGAGACCCTGAGGTGTTGTTTCTGAGATGTCATTTGTTTCATCCTTTGTAAATTTTGAATTTCCTCTGTTTTGTTTAGTTATTTTCTGAGTTGAGCTGGTGTTGTAGGTGTTGGACACACTTGATGTTGTGCTTGACGTTGGGGGTGTTTATGGTTCAGGCAGAGATCGGTATGATCATCACCAGAAAGGCTTTGATGAAGTTCTAGGCCATGGCTTCACTACCAACCTCAGCAGTGCTGGACTTGTCTATAAGGCAGTCATTCATGTTGACATTTGTCATCTATAGTATTAACCCTATTGGGATACTGAAGGTAGATGATCTCACGGTACACATTTTCTCTTTGCTAAAGTTTGAAATGATTCATCCAAAAAAAAAAAAAGTTTGAAATGGAGGAAGAAATTTTGATCTAGTTAGGTGCCGTCCATTTGTTTGTAAATGTGACAATACAACTATATTCTTAATCATGGAGCAGGTTTATTGGATAGAATGGCATCAAAATTGTTGTTTGTCCCGTAGTGGGGGTGGGGATAGAAGATTCATTTCAAATGTAAGGAGACCCTATCTAAAGAGATTGTTTCTGTGCCTTCTTCTTTTTGTTGAAACGCAACCAATTCATTAGGACTGGATGAAGTAGACCAGTATGGAACAAGCACTAGAGAAAACAATATCGTAGTGATGCCTTTTCTGTTTGTTAGGACTTAGGAGTAACATTTTTGTTTTTTATCTAGTAGATGTGCTGGACAAAGCTTTGTTGCACTCAAAAGGCTTGAGATCCAGTTGTTGGCTCATAGGGTGGGAGTGGACTGGGTTAGGTGGATTATAGAGAGTAACAACTAAGCACAATAATGACCACATAAACCTGACTGATTAATCAATAGGGTTAGAAAAAATAAACCTAGTTCAGGACAAAAGTGTCAATGCAGTTGGTGATTGTTCAGAAAAATATTGGTCTGGGGAGGCTTGAGCACTTAGCAAAGAGCTAACTACTCTTCCCAAACCTGACCCATTTATCTATTGGCTTGAGATGCCAACAGATAATTGTATTGTCAGGCTCAGGGCCAAGTCAAGGAATTGCAGTCACTAGATGAATCCTGTCAATATTTGTATAGAAAAGGGTTACTTGACATTACATGGATAGTAATGGTATAATGGAAGGGAAATGATCTGATAGTATCATACTCAAAGTGTAATCTAACTTAAGTTTGTATTAGCCCTCTTTAAATCCAATGGTGTTGGACTTTGTGATCTCTTAAAAGTGCTATTGAGCTTTCTAACATTGGTTTTCTTGGTTGAAATCTGTGAAATTAGCTATTAATAATTGAATTTCTTATCTTCTTTCAGGATCTATTTCCTTCTCTTCTATATTTATATTTATATTTATTTGTTTATTTCTGACTCCAGCGTTATGGGAATGAGATAATTGCAAAAGAGCTTCAACTTGATGAAGGACACCCAAAAAATACATCGTTTATTTTTAGCTGTTTACAAAAGCTTTCTGGAGGTAGAAAATTTTGCACGTGTATTATACAAAATTTGTTAGCTAGACCCATTTAGTTGGGATAAGGCTGAGTTGTTGTTGTTGTATTCATGGTTTAAATTATCTCCGATATTGATACTAATGTAGGACTAGGTTTGACAAGCAAAACCAGACCCAAACTGCAGGATTTTTTAAAACCAAAGAACAACCACATAACCTCCACAATAATCCACAGCAGATTAATGGTAAACTGATATAATGGAGTAGAATTCTGATAGATGAAATCGTCAGTTGCAGGAACACTTTAATGAACTAATCAGCCAAGGAAATACTGTCGCCATCCACCAAATTAAGACACCAAACACTAGGTGAAAATAGACAACAGATTTCTGCAAAAACAAAATAGAAACCAGTATTCAAATCTAGGCAGAATCCATTATCGGCCAGAAGTGCAGATTACTCCACATGGGCTGAACCAGTGGTCTGATCAGCTTCAAAATTGGATCGAGTCCTCGTCTTTATGGTTCTAACCATCGACCAAATCATAAGGCCATTGGGTGGTCAGAACTCTCAAACAGAATAGGCCGACAAAAGGGGAAAACAGAGATTCCAAAATCCAGAAAATTTCTACAGAACATTCAGTTTACACTTACCTGTTCTGTTGGAGAAAATATCTAAATAAAGAAAACCAGAAAGAATAACAACCCACTAGGACTTCTCGCCACAGAATGTTGCCTAGATCAAACACCAAACCCTTCTTCCTTGATCAGACACAAGGAGCATCTCAGTAGAGACATTGCAGCAGCAACCAGTTTTTTTGTTTGTATAAATTAGAAACTAACTTATGACTGAAAATTAGAAACTAACTAAGTACTAAAATTAGAAACTAAATATCCCCATCTAAAAAGGAAACTAAAGAAAAATGAAACAAATCAGTAAATCCCGTATGCAACCTTAGAACCCCTAGTTTAGGCCCATAGAAGTGGCTTATTACACTCAAAACACATGGGTTCAAAGGCCCAACATGTATGGAACCCAACCCTAGGCTTATTTCTAATAAAACAAGCCTATTTTGGTGATTAATCTGTATCAGATACGATACCCTCCGATACGTATCTTAAATTTAGCCGACTGATATGATACACACCGATACGATACATGGAATTTTTAAAATCCTTTTGCATCAATATATAACCTATGATACATACTGATATGCATCGATACACACCGATATGATATGATAAGCACCGATACGTACCAATACTCTATGGAAAATATAAAACCGAGGTAAAATGTATGTTTAGCATATATCGATTAATACGTATCGGTGAGTATCAATATGTATCGGTATGTATCGATAAGTATGTATCGGCGAGTATCGGTATGTACTGATACAGTGCGCTACAGTCATATAGGCCAAGATGGGTAATTTTTCAGAAAAACACGATTTTTTGAGGGATTTTTATTCCAAAATTGCTGCCAGCCATATTTCTTTCTAATTAAAGTGAAAATCAAGGTTGGGAACAAGGATTTTACATATATGGGACAACTATAAACCTTGAATTCTTAGTGCGATGCCCTCAATTTAGTGTTTAAGCAAAATACATGTTATCAATAGCTTTTTTTAACAAATTTTTTATGCTAAAGTGTTTAAAAAGTGTTTCTTATTCATTTTTGTGTGTATCTTAGCATATCTCCGATATGATATGATACCCTCTGATATGTATCTTAATTTTGGCCAACCTATACGGCGATCGATACCGATACTTTAATCCTTGGTTGTATTATGAAAATTTTGTAATAGCATCTTTTGATTCCCTGATTACAATGATGAACCTGATCTATCCAGTATTAACCATATCAGGATAAAAACTTGGTTTTTCCTTTGACTTTGCCACTTCCTTCTATTATCTTCTCTCTATTTCAACTGAAGTCATGGTCTTTCTTCATTTTCAGTAGTACTGCATATGAAGGACATAAATAAAAAATTGACAAACATTTTCACCATGAATATAAAAGGAACCACATGAATGAGCTGTGAGTTTGTTCCAACACAGTGATGTTCCATTTTAAAGAATAATACATTTTGCTTTGAACTACCATCAGTTCTTCTCCTGACTTGGAGGAAAAGGGAGAGGGAATTTTTCTTTTATACAGATATTTTTCATTATAAGAGCAAAAAATGGTTTTGAAATTTGTTAAGAGGAGCTATATGAAGAAGGATTGGTGGTTGTGTTGTTATCATTTAGAAATAAACACTAAATGAGAGAACCAAGAACCTCTCTCTCTCTCTCTCTCTCTCTCTTTGATACAAATAAGTCACCTAAAGGGTTGATTTTATTGGAAATAAGCTTTGGGTTGGGTTATACAGGTGTTGGGTCTTTGATCCCATGGGTTTTCTTTGTAATGAACCGTTTTAATGAGCCTAGAATTTGGGTAGAAAGTAAGAAAACGAGATTTACTTCATTAGTAGATTGAGTCCTTTTTGAATCACTTTCTTTCATTATTTTAGTTTCCTAGTCAGTTTATGTTTTCTTATTGGTTAAAGATTGGGTTAGGCCTGTCCTTTTTAGTGTTTGAGTCTTCTATATATGTTTATAAGGTAATGCAACCTTGTACAAGAATTTGATTAATGAGAATTTCGTTGTTGCCTTTTACTACTATGAGACTCAATGAGTGAGAAACTTTGCGATTGGAAAGATTCCAACTAAACACCTTGCAGTGAGAAGTCCTGGTGCCTACTTTGCTATTCTCTTTTCTTAAGGTACTGCTCTGTTACATTGTTTTCTTCTATTCTGCCATTGTTGCTGCCCGTAATTTGTCAATCCTATCACTACAAGATCTACTGAATTGAAGGTGAATCTCTGTTCCGATTCAAGTTCTGATTTCACATTCATCTTCTCCATACTATCGACTGTTAATATTTTTTTTTTCCTCCCTATTTTCTGATCTTTTTTTTTTTGGCTAAAGATTCAGAATTTCATTAAAAAGGAGAAAAAAGAAATACATCGATAAACTTAAAAACTAAATTTATCCCCGACCTTCGGCATTGCCATCAGCAAGGGAAAAACACAGAAGAAAAATTAAAACCGAAATCTAGGCCTAGATTCGGTATCATGAGCTACCACATCCCAAATGTGCTTAGGATGCTGGACGTTTATCTCAGATGATCCTGATTTTGCGCATCCCGAGCCAAAAAATCAGTTATATTGTTTGCCTCCCTAAAACAATGAGAAATCTTCCAAACAATGGAGAGCAAGTAAGGCTCCAAGGAGATCCAGTCTTGGGCAACAAACCATGGAATGGATCTAGCTTAGTCTGCCACTACCACTGCCGCAGAGTCTGACTCAAGCCATAGAGATGTCGCACTCAGATCTTTGGCCATTTGAATGCCTATCATCAAACCGAAATTCTGCTACATAATTAGTTTGAACTCCAAGAAATCTCTTAAAAGAGCCAATCACAGCTCCCAAATCACTTCTAATGACTCCACCTGCGCCAGCCCTGCTAGGGTTGCCCATGGAACTACCGTCCACATTTAATTTAACCCAACCAAAAGGAGGCTTACACCAAAAAAATTTCCAAAGTCTCTGGAGGATGTTTAGGATTAATAATCAAACCCAAACACCGGCAGCACATGAGATCAGAGAAATGGAATAATCTGTCAGAGATAGCAATTTTGTATTCTTGGAAGTCTCTTTTTATCTTTTCAAAGACAGAGAATTGAGAGAGTGCTCTACTCTCATATTTTCTGGAGTTCCTTTCCTTCCATATATTTTCAGCCACAATGACAAGCCCCATGGACCAAGGATCCTTAAGAACCATCACCCTACGCTTTCTGATCCACCACTGAACTAGCTGAGATAAATCGTCAATATCAGGCCAAATCAATCCAAAACAGTCAACGAACATGTTCCATATCTTCAGAGCAAATTTACAGCCCATGAATAGATGATGAAAAGACTCCACTTGCTCTTCACATAATGTGCATTTGGAAGCCAAGGAGATTCCTTTAGCTGAAACAATATCATCTGTAGGAAGTTTTCTATGCATTAAATGCCATCCAAAAGTGGACAGTCTTGGCTGCATGAGCTTCCCCCAAACCAAGGACTCTATGGAACCTATGGGTTACGTTTCCTTATCCTCCCACGCAGAAAAGGAAGAAAAATGCCTGAGGAGGCACAGCTCCAAACACATCTATCCTTCAAGAAAGAATGCAGCAGGCTAATGGAACGCGCAACTTCAAAGCAATGATGAAGAAGAGGGGATCGAACAGGAGGAAATTCCCATTTAGAATTATGAATGACATTAGCCAACTACAAGGAAGAGTTTTTTGAGAACTCAGAGTCTAATCCACATGTCTCTACAATAGATTTATCTTCTATCCATATGTCAGACCAGAGTCTAATATCATGACCATTGCCTACTATCCACCGCTCTCTGGATGAAACTAAATTCCAAAATTTGCGAAAGCCAGGCCAAACAGAAGAAGACTTAAAGGAAAATTTTATATTTCCATTTTTCAAAAATCTACCTTTAAACAGTCTACTCATATCTGAGTTCCCATGCTTGATGTTCCAAACTTGCTTGCACAATAAGGATTTGTTAATATCGCGAAGTCTGCGAATCCCTAACCCTCCTTCATCCCTGGGCTTGCAGACATGCTCCCATTTTACTGTCACTGATTTGGAGCTGTCCACATCACCGGTCCATATAAAGCTCCTCATCCAACGCTCCATCAAGCTAATAAGAGCATTTGACCACCAAAAAACCGCCAAGTTGTGAACATGCATTCCCATAATCACAGAACGAACCAGCTGAACTCTTCCAGCCATTGAAAGAAGCTTCCCTTTCCATCCCGCCATGCGCTCCTTAATCTTGTCTAAGACCGGAAGCAAAAAATTCACCCTTCCTTTAAAAATCTGAACCCCAAAGTATTTGGTAGGAAAGTTGCAAACCGAGATGCCCAAAGTATCAGAAATATCTCTAATTTGAGTTTGCCTGACTTTCCCCATGAAGAGCTTGCTTTTATCTAAATTAATATGCTGACTAGAAAATTCTTGATACTTCCTCAGGAATGCATTAAGATTATAAACATATTTAATAGATGCATTCATGAAAATAAATATGTTGTCAGCAAATAAAAGATGAACCGACATTACCTCACCACGAGGCCCCTGAAGAGGTTTGATTTTCGCTTCTCCGATGACAGCTTGCATCCCTCTGCATAGAACCTCCTCCACTAGAATAAAGAGAATAGGAGACATGGTGATTTAGGGGATTCCTAGGTGACTAGGTTTTCTACAAGATTAACTAACTAGGTAGGGTAAACTCAAGGGACTTGGGTTGGACAAGGTAAGAGAAACTCAACAAACAAGATTGACATGCAAGTAAAGTAAGATTAAGGAATAATGTAGCAATGAACAATAATAGTCTAAGCATAAAAGCACATAAACTCACTCAAGCTTTAGGTGGGAATATGGGGTAGGGAACATGGCAACAACTATGTATTAAGTTTACCACGAGTCAATCAAGACATTAAGCAAACTAAGTAAACCTAACAATGCCTAAAATCAACCAACTAATGAAAGGTAAAACAACAGAAGTTTCTTTAGGAAAACAATAAGTATTGGCTTAAAAAGAAAAGGTATATGTTTAGATTTCAGTGGGGACTAATTGAGGTAATGGGCGGCCAATGAATGTAGAACAGGGGGGTTCTTTACTTACCTTCTTGTTGTCTGAAGTCTGAGGAGAAGAGAAGAACTCGAGGTCCTCCAAAATAAAGAGTTGCAGTCCAACCTACTTGATAAAGAACAGCAGTCCAGATTGTTGGTGAAGTTCTAGCAGCAACCCAGTTGGGGGTTTTCTCGATGGAGATAATCTTTGATGATGGTGAACAATTTCTGCAATAGGGCAGCAGCAACAGGGAAGACAGAAAACTGAAAAGAGAGGGGTGAAGGTCGAGAAAGGGAGAAGGAGAATGGGAAAGAGAGCCATGAGAGAGAGAGGAGGCGAGAAACAGAGGGAGACCGAGAGTAAGAGATGAGAACATGGAGAGGGCAGCGAGAGAGAATTCGTAGGGGGGGTTTGGGGGCTGTTTTGCCTTCAATAATCTTCATTCATTAATTGGAACCAAATAAACAGTTTGCTAAACAGAATTTGCTAAATAAAGAGTTCTATACTTTAGGAAACAAATAAAAGCAAAAAAAAAAAAAAGAAAACAGAATCTGCAGGATACGTAAGGAGTCCTAACCTCTTTAGGGAAATAAAAATACTACTTAATTAAAACAGATTTATTTCCTAACAGGAAAAAAATAAAATAGGTAAGGAGTCCTCTTCCTTGCATTGACTACTAGTGGGGCCCATATACAGCTACTTGAGTTCCTGCGTGGCTCTCCAAAGGTGGGCCCCAATCTGATCCTTAACCATCCAACCAAATAGAGTCCATGTTGGATGGTTCTCTGTGCCGCCTGCTCTGGTAAACCCTAAAGCTTGGGCTGATGTCCCCATCACATGGGATCCCCTTGCCTTAAGCCTCTCTCGACATTGAAATATACCATTGGACCTCCATTCAAAAGAATTGAGATTTTAGCAGGGCAAAGGACCTGATGAATCCATTTCACCCACCTATCAGAGAACCCAAATCGCTTCAACACTAGCAATAAAAAATCCCAGGAAATAGTATTGAATGCCTTCTGAACATCGATTTTAATTCCCAAACCTCCTCCTCTAGTGGCTGAAAACATAATGTTTGCTAGCTCTAATGCCAAACCGATGTTTGTGTGAATCAATTTTCCTCTTTGAAACACCCCCTGCTCATCTAAAATCAATCTTGGCAGCAAAAATGACATTCTTGTAGCTAAGATTTTGGATATAACTTTGCAAACAAAATTCCCCATACATAAGGACGGAATTTGTCAAGCGAGATGGCTCCAACGACTTTAGGAATCAAAGCTAAAAATTATTATTTATAGGGGGCATGGTGATGGTGCCTGAGAGGAAGAATTCTCTGACTGCTCTAACAAAATCACCTTCTACCACCTCCTAGCAATGCTGGAAAAAATACCCAAGGAAGCCATCAGGACCAGGGGAACTATTTCTGGTCCTGTTGACTCAGTGGAGGAAGCGAAAAATCTTTTAACACTGCCCAATACCCCCTTTTTTTCCAAATATTTTTACGAATACGTTTTTTTGGCATAGAACTACGTTTCTTTGGAATTGCCATTTAAAAATAAGGAAGATTGCTATAATTGGATGTGAAAGACATTATTCAAAGTGGATAACTCTTTCTATTCCTATGCATTATCTATCTATTTCTGTCATAGATGATATCTCTTTCATAACATAGAATCCAATAATTATTTCTACTAGTTGCCAAATTATTTTTATTTGTGGCCCACAAATTATTCTCATAAATAGGACAGAAACAAAATATCATAGAAAAAGTCTGCCTTAGTAATATTCACTCTCTAGGCCTTGGATTAAGAAACATTTTAAACCATTCGGCTGATTTCTTCGGATGTATTTTCAGGTCATTATTGAAGTCCACATAATTAATCCCGAAGCGAATTGTGTAGCCAACATTCCATTCATAGGTATCCAACAAAGACCATACAAAGTATCCCCTCACCTTTACACCAACACTGCAAAATGAAGAAAAAATTAAGTTTTGAATCTTACAAAAAATCCCAAATTATCTTTAAAATAAATGATTAAAATTGATCAAGATGATTGAAACATTTTTTTGTTCTCTTTGCAAGGACAACATAAAGAGGGAAAAAAAATTAAGACAAGATTAATGGTGGGAATGGCCACTATACTTTTTTTTTTTTTTTTTTTGTCTAAAAGGTGATTTTATTGAAAGAGAAGAAAGCAAAACAAAGAGAAATACAAAAGGGCAGGCCGATCCCACTAAGCCCACTTGCGACCTCCACCTTCGGCATGGCCATCAGCAGAGGGAGCAAGCAGAGGGCTTAGCCAAATCGAAAACGGTGCCTATCCAACGCATCTGAAGCTAACTCAACAACTACATGTCTCGGGAACTCCACCAAGAATTCTGAAATACAAGATTTAGATGCTTTCCTAGCTAGAAAATCAGCCACTACATTAGCTTCACGAAAACAGTGTGTGATCTTCCATTGCATCGACTCCAAAAAGGGAATGGCAGATCTCCATTTCTGCAGGGCGAACCATGGAATCTCCTTCTCAATGGCACGAGACCACCTGGCCGAGTCCGACTCAATCCAAACACCCCTAGCATGATGGTGTCTAGCTAGCAGAATACCCTCCAAAACCGCCTCAAATTCAGCTTCATATATTTGTTTGACTCCCATAAAAATGCTAAAAGAGTCGATTACCTTGCCTTCATTGTCCCTTAAGACACCACCAGCACCTGCATTACCTGGATTACCAAGCGAACTACCGTCCACATTGATCTTCATCCACGCCCTGGGAGGCTTACACCAGTGAACCTCAAGAGGGAAGGGAAGTTGATTGATACTTAAACCTATCTTCCTCAGAGGTCATCAAGTCCAAATTTAACGAACTTCTTCACTTGACCTCACACAAGAAAGTGAACCTCTTGCCTTATACTTTGAAAGACATACCGCATCGCCTTTCTTTATTTTCTCGCTTCTTTATTTCTTTCCCACCAAATATGGTTGATAGTGATGAGCAAACCCAACTTCCATGGCTTCTTTATCTGAATCACTTGAGATTTCCTCTTCCACCACTTGAACAACGATTGAATGCTTGGGTGATTTACCCACGCCACTCCAAAAAAATCTAGAAAATTCTTCCATATTGATATGAAGAATGAGCAGTGTAAAAAAATATAAGCCATACTTTCTTCAGCCTTTTCACACAGGTTGCATCTGGACAGGAGATAAACACCTTTTTGGCAAACCAGGTCATCCGTTGGGATTCTGCCATGCACCACTCTCCATCCAAAAATGGAGTGTCTTGGAGGAAGGTTCTTCTGCCAAATCAAAGAAGACCAGTTCACCTTCAAGGATTTCACTCTAACAGCCTCCCAAGCCAACCTTGAGGAGAAATACCTTGAAGGAACTAGCGACCACACCCTGAAATCCTCCATCTGCAAAATCGGAATGTCGATCTTTTTAATCTGTCCAAAAATTTCATTAAGAAGAGGAGATACCACCGCAGGTAGGCGCCATTCCCCATTTCTCATAAACTCCCCCACCTTTGCTGACGTAGAGAGACTTTGGTCGCTATCCAGCGAAAGAAGTTCCATAATGGAGTTTGGACCCCACCATTTGTCCTTCCAGAAATTTGCAAGCTGGCCATTCCCTATGATCCAGCGCTTCTTGTCATCCACAAAGGACCACATTTTCCTGAGACCTGCAAATATAGTGGAGGTGTTGCATTTTTTGAAAGATCTTCCATCCTTCTTTAGGAATCGAGCTCTGAGAAAGGTTAACGCTGCTGTCTTCTCTGTTTTGATTCTCCAAATCAATTTGCACAGCATTGCTTTATTGGAATCTCGCAGTCTGCTAAGACCCAGCCCTCCCTCACCCTTGGGCTTACACATAGAGTCCCACTTCACCGTGACAGTCTTGACCGTATCTACATCACCTGTCCAAATAAAATTCTGCATCCATTTCTCCATCATCGCCACTAGAGATGCCGGCCACCAATAAACAGAGAAGCTATGGGTCGGCATTCCCGAAAGCACCGATTTAACCAATTCCACCCTGCTCGCCATTGAAAGTAATTTCCCTTTCCAACCCGCCAGGCTCCCCTTAACCTTGTCCATAATCGACAACAAGGTATCTTTTTTAATCCTTCCCTTGAAGATTTCCACACCTAGATACCTTGTAGGAAAGGTACACATGGGAATGCCTAAAGTATCAGATATTCGATGCTTCCTTTTTGGGGAAATTTTCCCCAAGAAAAGCTTACTTTTTTCTAAGCTGATACCCTGCCCTGAAAACTCTTGGTACTTTAGAAGAAAGTCTTTAAGATTCCTCACATACCTTATAGAAGCATTGGAGAAGATGAATATACCATCAGCAAAGAGAATATGGGCAGGAGTTTTGACACCGCGAGGCCCATGAATTGGCTTCAATTTATTATTCTGGATCAGATGCTTCAAGCCTCTCGATAGCACTTCTTCCGCAATAATAAAGAGCATGGGAGATATTGGGTCCCCTTGCCTCAGCCCTCTCTCCACACTAAAGTATCCCTGTGGACCTCCATTAATCAAAATCGATATCTTAGAGGATATCAAAATTTGGTACAGCTATGTTATCCACTTCTCTGTGAACCCGAAGCGACGCAACACATGAAACATAAAGGACCACGAAAGAGTATCATATGCTTTCTTGATGTCAATTTTTAATCCCAGACCTCCCCCTCTCATTGAAGCAAACATCATATTGGCCAGCTCTGAGGCCACACTGATGTTGTCATGGATTAACTTTCCTTTCTGAAATGCCCCCTGTTCTTCAGATATCAACCTAGGGAGAAATTTAGCAAGCCTCATTGCCACTATACTAATTAGCACCTTGAAATCCTCAAAATAAAATGTGTGTGTTCCTTTTATTTAATTTTTGGTTCCTATGAATGTTTTCTTTAAGAAAAAGACCAATGCAGTGTATACTCACTTCATGGCCCTCTTAAGGTAACATAGATGATCATTGAGGGATTTTACTCTCTGGTCATCATTGAGAGATTCATCCATCGTCAATGAGTTGTGTTTTGAAATTCCTGCAAGAACAACAAATGGATTTCATTGATATGAATTTCTTTAACAACAAATATATTAAAAACCCAACGCATACAGTAAGTGTGATGGAAAATAGATCAATGGTATTACCATTCTCAGTGATATAAAAAATTGGTTCCTTATATTTCTCCTTTATGCTAAGCAAAAGATCATGTACCCCTTGCGGATAGATATAGAGCCAATCTGAACCAGTCTGTATATTCAATAGTTGTAAATACATATGACTGAAAAATATAAGGATGAATGAACATACATGGGTGGATAAAATTTAACGTATTAACTGATCTATAAATGGTGTACAACTTATCCAACGGTCAGTAGTTAGCCAAAACAAACTATTTACGTGACTAAAAATAGTAGACCATCATAATAAGTTTTTGAAGATATGATAGACCATTCTAATGAACTTTTGCCCTCAATATATTCCCAAACTTCACCAAGTGTGACGATGGATTAGTGTTGGAGGGTCCAACCCAAAATGTTAATGCATTAGGCGGAGATAACTCCTCAAGTATATGAAAGCTTTAAGGACCGAACTTAAGCGATGTGAGACTATACCTCTACAACTCCCAACATCTCAAAACTCCCCTCCACGTATAGCTTTGGCATATCTTGCTCTAAAAGTGAACATATAACTTATGAATGACAACAAAACGGACCTGGGTTGTGATACCATGTAAAGGCAAAGCTATTACATGGTATCAGAGCAGGTTTTCATTGTCTCCACATATCCGTAGCACGTATTGCCACATGTGTGGGGGAGGGAGTGTTGGGAGTTTAGTTGAACACTAACTACTAATTAGCCTATAGTCCCTCTCATACACATGGGAGTCCCTCCACCTACACTTTTGGGATGAAAACTTTACAATTACCATTCCTTTTTATGAAGATAGAACTACTCATATAATTCATTTGATTTTTGGATATATAGGCATAAAATTGATACCGGGGGACCAATCGGGACTCCTCCTAGGCGCTCTATTAAATCATATAACAAAAACCAAAGAGTTGAGAGATTTGTTAGTATAAATAGATGATAATACCTAATGATCTGATTGGAAAAAATTATCTTTAGTTTCTGTTTGAATTGACTTGATGTTTTGTAGCAACCATCGGTGGCATAACCAATTGTATTAGATGAAGGAGCTTCAGTAACATCTTCTGCAGTATAATAGTTTAATCCAAGGAAGTCATATGACCCTGCCAACATGAGAGTTTAATCCAAGGAAGTCATATGACCCTGCCAACATGAGAGATTCCTGCATAGAAAATTTTGGCAGCCGCTTCCTCACAAGATGTTTCATACTATCTGGATAGTCTCCAAAGATTATTGGATTCATAAACCTAATAGAAGAAAGCAAAAAAAAATAAAAGAGATTATATGAAAATTATATTTTCATAAATTTTTTCCATCACAAATTAATAAAGACTCACCATCCCAAGTGTGAAATCAAAAGCTCTTTCAGCAGCTTCAATGTCAGCCTGATTGTTGGATAAAGGAACCATTTGCTCACAATCCAATGTAATTCCAATCTCTCCCCTTTGGGATTCCTTTAAACATGTAATTAGAATATAAATGCAATTTATATATCAGTCCCAGCCACCATCAAATATTGTACCACCACAAGCAATATATTTAGATCTAAGGCTCGAAATAATTTATCAATTTCTATAAATTATTCAGAGGTTATAAGCAGCCGGCCATCTAGGAAGCATCCAATGGAATTGGAATACCTTGACTTTTTTTTGTATGATTTTGTTTGTATTTTTAGATGAAGCTTGTTCTTATGTATGAATGTTATTCTCCATTATTTTTTTCTAATTTTCTTGATTAACCATTAAAAAAATATATATATATATATATATATATATATAAATTTCTTATCACATAGGGGGAGAGAGAGAGAGAGAGAGAGATCAATTATGTTAATATTCAATTCTACGAGGCATAGGACAAATAGGTGCTCCAACTTGAACCTCTTCAATGTTGAAACCATGGTTTTAACTATTGGTATCGTATCGATATCGGCTGAGACCGATCCTTGATCCTCATATGAATATGATGAATTATGAGTGAAAAATAGGAGAAAATTATTCTTATACTTGTTTCCTTTCTCTCCCTTTTTTGATGGGTGTAATTATCGTCTCCTGTCTTGATGTGCCCTTGATTTGATTTTTTTTTTCTGTGGTTAACTTGCCTTTTGATGTGAGGCTTTGTTTATTTTTTCATTGTTTTAATATATTTTCCAAAAAAAGAAAAATTCCTCCACCATGGTTGAAAGATAAGTATATCCATCTAGGGTTATAAATGCTCTATACTAGCTTCATGAAAATATATAGATCAAACAATGTTACAGAAATATTAGTCCATGGTGTGTAGAAAGTGGCTTCCAACACACCAGACAGTCAATCGATCTAATTAGCTATGGAATATCAGATTCATTACCTTCTGTTACACCAGAGAATGAATAAACTTAATTACGTTGTAGTTCTTCCTGTAGAGATCCACTGCAGTTGCATGAGAAAGGAGCAAGTTGTGGGCAACTATGTATGGGTATGTCCCAGAATCCTCCACATTGCCAGGAGGATAGGTACCATTAATATATCCTCCCCTGGTGAAAATAAATGGCTCGTTCAAGGTGATCCAATGCTTCACACGGTCACCAAATCAAGCAAAGCAAATTCTTACATACTCCTTGAAATCTTTACTGCATGTATATATTGTGTATACAATCAATGAGATTTGATGAGTTTCAAAGTTTTCATGAGAAAGCGATAATTGGAAGAACAAGTCAGTACTTACATGATTTGAGAATTCAAGAAACCACCATACTCATCTTCCAGGGCTTGAGGAACATCCCAGTGAAAGAGTCACGAAAGGCTGAATCCCTACATATATTTAAGACAATTTCATGATAATATTTGTTATTTGTCAGAGAGAGAGAGAGAGAGAGAGAGAGAGAGAGAGAGAGAGAGAGAGAGAGAGAGAGGTCAATTCGGTTATTGATTTGTTGGCCAAAAGAGAGTGTTTGCTCAAGTGTCATTTTTTTTGTCATCTCAATCTCATCCCCTTTTTGTTTGGGATGATATTTGTTGGGATGCTAAGGAAAGATCTAGATTTTAGATTTGTTAAAAGAAAATAGTTTGTTATCGTTATGTCTTTAATTTGTTTTATTGTTCTACTAAAGGCGGCATTAATTTTAAAGGAAAAATTTTTTCTTTTAGATCTTACTATCTGTTGATGGCAATGCCAAAGGTAGAGTATAAAGATTCTTCATTTCACTTTCATCTTTAAATCATGTACATCCTTTTATATTTTTTTCTGAGGAAAAGAGAATGCTACTTGCTTGTGTTCCCAAACCCAAACACATGGAAAAATGGAAATGGAGGCTAGGGCAGGGGTTTGGGCATCTTTCATAGTCTGCACCCACTTCCCCATATGTGTGGATGTAGGGAACACAAGTGGGTAGCATTTTTTTCCCTTTTTTCTTGAGAGAGAGAGAGAGAGAGAGAGAGATTGATTTTAATACCTTTGGATAGAAGCTCATTGATGAGATTGTTGTAATATTTGATGCCTTCCTCATTCACTCCTCCACTTAGCTTTCCAGCTACAAATTTATAATGTTTAAGAAAATCATGTATAACACAAATTTATCATATCCAGATAGAATATAAATAAAAACTAATATTGTTTCTTCAACAACAGTCAAGATCAAAGCTTGTATATATCCAATATCTTACTACTTACATGGCAATATTCTGGTCCATGCAATCGAGAATCTGTAAGCATTGACACCCAAATCCTTCATCACAGCCACATGTTCCTATTTGATTTGTGGAAAAGTATATCATCATCATCATCATAATCAACACTGTTGGTTACAAGTAGAGATATATATCAATACTCTATTAATATTGATGAAGAAAGGATCCTCTGCATGTATAGGTGAAAAAAATTTGGCTGTCAGCAAGGGTTGCAGCTATTTTTTTCGGTCAGAGGATCACACCTCTGTGTCCTTTTAACTTTCGTAAGTACCCAACCTTTTCCCTTGATTAATGAATGAAACATGTAGTGCCGGCCCCCACCTACCATAATAAAATTAAAGGCAAGGTAACCCAGTCCATCTAGTATTCCCATGCCCACATGAAAACACCTAGTGTGTGCAGAAGTAGCTAGGACTTTTCACATCCAGCTGTCTGGTGGAGTGGCGATCGTTAGATGGACAAGGTTCTTTTCTCCAAAGTTTAATTAGTCATGTAATTAGATGATCAACAATAAGTATGGTACTTACCTTATATCTGTGATAAGAATCTAGGGCAACATCTGCATTCTTGCCGTCTTTTATCTTATCTGCCCACAAATTAAAACAACGTATATGAATGCATTTTCAGTTATTTGCGCTCTACCATGCTTGTATGGGAAGAAAAAGTGTCAAAGAGAGATTTTTTTTCTTTCTTTCTAAGAATCAGCAAATGGATTTATATTAATCAATTATTAAAAAAACCAAACAATGATAGAAAATGTTATTGAGCTACTATTCCACCTTCGGCATGACTATCAGCGAAATAGAAACTCAATCAAAAACGTGTCAGAGAGTGAGAGAGAGAGAGACCTGGATTTCTATGAGTGAACTGGTCCCAATTGCTTACTCCTTTACCACCTTCTTTTGCAGCACCTTCATACTGGAGAACAACAAAACACACACACACACATATCAATGAGAATTCTCCACTCTCCAACACTTGAGAGACAACCAAATATAAGGACTATAGGCGGGCGGCTCACATACCTGATAAGCAGATGATGCTGTTCCAAAGAAGAAATCCCGCGGGAAATGAATTCGTTTGATTGGAGATAATGGAAGTGGCGTTGGCTTATTATTTGCTTTATGATTAGTTTCATCGGAAATATTGGCCTGAATGGAACAACCCTTCTGCCAATTTTGACGTAGAGGTACTGCTTTTCGTGGCCCAATGGGGTGGAGCCTTACCCTACTCCCCTGCCCTGAAACGATTAAGGGCTTCTGCAGGAGCCAAAGGGGACGATGAACGGTAGTTGCTGACTGAGGCAACTTACCATTCAGCATTTTTGCTTGCAGATAGAGAGAGAGAGAGAGAGGTTCCTGATAAGCTTAGGAGCTGTTTGGGAGCTAGGTACTTTCCATCAGAACTAAGCTCTCCTTTATATAGAACAAAGAGAAAGTTGTTAGACAATGATTCCAAGTAAGAACCGAGAAAGTAGTTGGACAATGATTCCAAGTAAGAACCGTTCATGCAATAAATAAATAAAGTGATTGCAAGTAGTTACATATAACTGGTTATCTAGCACATTAGTAATTAAGTTCAACTGCCCTTCTATCTCTTACTCCTTTACCACCTTCATTTGCTTTAGAGAGGCAAATTGTATTGCTAACTTTCTAGGTAGCAAAAGATGCAGCCAAATCTGGGATCTGAGTCTCAATATTCCCTTCCCTCCTATATGTGAAAAGAGATTAGGCATGATGCTGAGGCAAGACCAAGGTTTTGTTTCTATTAGTTGAGGTTTAAGTTCCTCGGCTGATGGCAATGCTGAAAGTGGGGGTCCTTGATTCTAGTTTCTATTTTTCCCTCCTGTGTTGTTCTTTTTTATTTTCTTATTAATACAATTTCAGAATTTTCTAGTGAAAAAATAAAAAGGGTAACTACCCATTTAACAACGCTAACCTCTTTTTCTACTAAAGATCAGAATTGTATTAAAAATGAAAAAAAAAACAAAAAAAATCACATAAGGAAAACATTCTTAGAAAAAAACACTAGCAAAATAAAGAAACCCCACCTTCGGCATTGCCATCAACATGGTTCTCTGTCTCTTTTAAAAAAATCTAAATCTACACTAACTACTAGGTAACTACGCCCCAATAACTCACACTTACCATAAATTGATAATTATAAATAGCGATCCCTCTGCCACATATGCAAGTTATAATTCATAACCTTAAAATTTGTCCTTGTCGTCAAAGACATTCAAAAGCAAACGTGCCCTCTTCATCATGAAGAAAAATCAACTGAATATTGCTTTCATATTTTTTGCAGAAGGTGAAGCACATGTCGACAAAGGAACTCCTTAAGAGAACAACCTATACTCGCTTCCTCTACTACCGGCTCCACTTTGTCAAGCTTTGATACCACTTGATACGAGCACATGAGAGGGAGGAGATAAGATGGAAAGGTGATAAAATAGGGTAGAGGAGAAAGGAGATAAAATAGCTTTAGAGAGAAAGCATGATGTCTTTGGATTAATAGAAGAAGCTATGACCTCCTCCTCCAAAGATAACTTATAGGAATCCTTTTGTCATTTCAAGTCAATCCTACGTTCCTACTTCATTCCTTAACCAATAAATAGAGTGACTGCAAGTAGTTATATATAATTGGTTAAGCACACACATTAATATTAAGGTAACCACCAATACAATTCCTCATTTAACTATGCTAACTACATCCACTTCTCCCATTATTGGATAACTTCCGGTATCACACCTAATATGATTTGTTAACTACTAATAGGGCTCCCTCTACCATATGTGCACGTAAAAGAACCATTCAAGCATATTATCTTGATAAGCATTGGTCTTCTTATATAGACTTTTTCATGCCTCATATATTTTCTTTTTTTTTTTTTGGGGGGGGGGGGGTAAATAAAGCACCACATATACTTAACTACCAAGTTTTTTGCAGTTACATGACTTGAATTATTATCACGTGTTTCATGTGAAAACTTCTTATTAAATATTACTTGTCACTTTCTCACGTTTCACCTCTTCCGGTCATTACATTTATTCGGTGGTGGTGACAACATTGCATTGAACTAGTTACCTCCCTACCCAGTATTTATTTTTCACTTGAAAGCATTCATCAATTATTTTTTTAATTGATAATAACTTCAGAGGGATTGCAAATGTGGATGATAACTCCATCCCGTGTGGAGTCAGATGAGGGAAATTCATTCCTTCATATTTTGAATTGGCATGCAACCTCCTTATTTGATCCCTCTGAAGTGGAAGATCTTGAGTTGAACTATACTGATGAGGATACTGAAGAGGAAATTGAGGAAGAGCTTCATTGGGAAGACACTCGAATCTCTACTATGCATAGGGAGAGGAGTCATCGTATTCACTTTGCCCCTTATTTTTTTCGCTCGTCTAAGTGGAAGATTTGATGTCTTTTGAATGATCACAATGTGTGCAGTTTTCATTAGGTACTTGGGTTAATGTTTTGGTTCTTTTTCTGGTTGTTGGTCGGGGCCTAGTTCCTCTTGATGGCATCTTAGCCTTGTAATTTTCTTTTCTTCGCATTTCAATATATTTAATTATTCACCAAAAAATTTTTTTTTTTAATTGTCCTTTCCCTAAGGCTATTTGGACTGGGGTTATTAAAAAGTTATGCCCTTCTCACTCCCCCCTCTCCTCATTTGAGAGAGATAGTGGCGTTGGATTAGCCTAGAGTTCAAAGGAAGGTCCATTTGCAACATGGCTGTAAAGATGACTTTCTATGCTTTGATATGTCATCTATTTAGTGGGAAAGAAGCAAACATTGACAGAACTCCTCTTCTCGGTCTTAAAATAAGATTTGGAATGCTATTGAATTTGTTTGGACCACCATTAATACTGACCACAATTTAAAGATATTAGTTGCTTATTGTTACTATGCATTCAGTTGATTGTTTTTTGGAGAAAGTTATGCTTCATCCATGGTCAAGATATTCTCTCATAATCGAGGGTCTTAATTACTGCTCCTCCCCCCCCCCCCCTTCCCCCAAACCCTAAGGCTATGTTTGGTAGCTAAGAGAAGAAAAGAAAAGAAAAAAAAAGTACATTTTTTTGTACTAATTCAACCACATTCATTATTAATTAAGCTAATTGCCCGTACAACTACCCATTTAACTATGCTAACTACTAGGTAACTACATCCAATAACTCCCGCTTAACATAATTTGATAACTATCAATGGGGGTCCTTCTGCCACATGTGCAAGTAATAACGCAGACCCTTAAAATTTGTCCTCGTCCTCAAGGACATTCAGAAGCAAGCATGCCCACTCCTTCATGAAGAAAAAACCCATCATTGAATATTTCATTCTTGCTCTTTACAATAGGTGAAACACATATTGATGAAGAAACTCCTAAGAGAACAACCCATACTCGCTTCCTCCACCACTGGCCCCACTTTGTTAGGTTTTCATACCACTTGATGCGTGAACATGAGAAGGAGGAGATGAGATGAAAAAGAGATAAAATATGGTAGGGGAGAAAGGACATAAAATAGTTTTACAGAAAAAGATGACGTCTTTGGCTTAATAGAGGAAGCCACGACCTCCTCCAAAGAGAACTTATAGGAATCCTTTTATCATTTCAAGTCTATCATGCATTCCTACCTACATTCCTTATCCAATAAATAGAGTGATTGCAAGTACTTACATATAATTGGTTAACCATGCACATTACTATTAAGGTAACCCTCAATACAACCCCCCATTTAACTACACTAACTATTAGGTAACTACACCCACTTCTCCCATTAACAGATAACTTCCAATATCACACTTAATATAATTTGATAAGCTACTAATTGGGGTCCCTCTACCATGTGTGCAAATGAAAGAACCATTCATGCATATTATCTTAACAAGCATTGGTCTTCTTTTTTTTTTTTTTTTTTTAATACAAGCATTGGTCTTCTCATATAGATAGACTTTTTAATTCTTCATATACTTTTTTTTTTGGTGGTGGGGGAATAAAGCACCATATATAACGCATCTTTTGCAGTTACATGACTTGAATTATTATCATGTGTTCCGTGTGAAAACTTCTTATTAAATATTGCTTGTCACTTTCTCACGTTTCACCTCTTTTAGTCATTTCTTTTTTTGGTGGTGGTAACAACATTGCATTGAACTGGTTCCCTCCCTACCTAGTATTTTCTTTTCCACTTGAAAGCATTGATCATTTATTTTTTTAATTGACCTTTTTCTAAGCCTATTGGATCGGGGATATTAAAAAGTTCTGCTCTTCTCACTTCCCTTCTCTTCATTTAAGGGAGAGTGGCGTTGGATCAGCCAAGAGTTCGAAGGAAAAAGTCCTATTGAAAAAAAATAATAAAAAAATAAATCTGTTTCTCAGCACTTGTGTGCAAGTCAATAGAGATAAAATACAACAAAAAATGTAGAGATCTATACTGTAAATAAATCAATCAAGCCAAACTGCAATAGGTGACACCAAATTTTAACGTGGAAAACCCTTCAAATGAAAAAAGTAAAAACCATGGGACTTAGTCCAGATCAAACTTCCACTATACAGATAATGGGTTTATAAAGTTCCTCCCTAGTAAACTGGAGGCTACCAATAAACATCAAGAACAATAACTTACTCTTGGATAACAAAATATCTCACCAAATGATAAAGCACAATCACAAGAACAATAACACTCTCACCTCATTATTGGCAATGACAATTATAGGAAGAGCTGTCATCTAAAAAAAATAAAAAGAAATAAATAAATAAATAAATCTTTCCCACCTTAAACCTTTTATAAGAAAAAAATGAAATGAGAGAGTGAGAAAACCTTCATGCAGTTGGGCTTTCACCGCCAAAGCCAAAACATGTGGATCCCCCTCCATGTGAGGAGATATCCAATAAATTTTCCATCCGACTCTGGAAGAGGGATCTAGCACATTGCCATGTTTTTGCAAAAGTCATGCTTCATCATGGGTAATGCTTTTGTCGTCATTTCTGCACTATACTTGTTAGTATGGATCTTCTCAACTTCTATAAGCTTATGCTCTAGAATATCCCTAATTTAGTGATACCTCACATCAACATGCTTGGACTTATAATAAAAACTTGGATTCTTACTCAAATGGATAGCACTCTAACTGTTACAATGTATTTGTTTTGCTTCAAACCCAGTTGTTGAAGAAACCACTTTATCCAAAAATTCACCTTGCAATAATATACTCAACTTCTGTAGTTGATAATGCTACACAACTCTGCAAATTAGACTGCCATGACACTGCGTCCCCTGCAAAAGTAAGCTGATACACTGATGTAGACTTTCTTGAATCAATGTCATCAGCCATATCTCCTCATTTGAGAGAGAGTGGCAATAGATCAGCGAAGAGTTAGAAAGAAAGTCCATTTGCAACATGATTGTAAAGATGATTTTATGTGCTTTGATATATCATCTATTTAGTGGGAGAGAAACAACTCCATTTGCAACATGATTGTAAAGATGATTTTATGTGCATTGATATATCATCTATTTAGTGGGAGAGAAACAACAGTAGATCTTGCTAAAAAAGGAAAAAAGAAACAAACGTAGATGGAACTCCTCTTCTCGGTCTTAAAAATTAGATTTGGAATGCTATTGAATATGTTTGGACCACCTGACCACAATTCAAAGATATTAGTTGCTTAATATCTTACTGTTACTATGCCTTTAGTTCATTATTTTTTGGAGAAAGTTTTGCTTCATCCATGGTGAAGAAATTCTCTCATAATGGAGGGTCATAATTCCTCCCCTACTGCACCTAAACCCTAATAGATGAATTTTGAAAATGCCTTCAAATACCCAAAGGGAGACTAACCCGATCCTTAATTCTTACTTCTTTTTTTCTTTTTTTTCTTTTTTTTTTTTTTTTTTGGGGGGGGTGGGGGTGAAGGTGGGCATGTTGTTGGCGTTCCCAGCCTATGTCACTCTCACCCTCCCCTTCGGAAATGATCTCTAAATGATCTCGATGTCCCTCCTATCCTAGCCCCCCATTGGTTAAGCCATTAACTCCAGCAAGCGGAGTGCCAACCATCTACCTAGGGATGTCAATGGCTAGACTAGTTTCGATCGAGCCATATTAGGTCCCCACTTTATGACATTGCATTGTAATTGGCTTATTTAAATAATCGGTCTTCATATGCTAAGCATGTTCCCATTTATAAACAATCAATTGGATGTCAATCTTTAATTGCCACCAATAATCGAGCTAAATGGGCTGAGTTGGAATATTAATCGATTCATCCCTATTGGGCACCTTTTGAGTAACACCCTTGCACCGAAAACTAGGTCTATCAATTTCAAGCCCATACGATTAAGCTCAAAACCAACCTGATCTATTTTATAAATGGGTCGAGCTCAATCTTGATTCTTGATTCAATTATAAGTAATCATTTATGGTGCAAGGTCATAACCCATTTATCGCCCAACTAGGACCGACTGATTATGCCCTCATCTAAGCTCCACCCCTTTAGCTCAACTAAGCTTGACCGGTTAGCCTATTTGAAATTCGTATTCTACCCCGCAACCATAAAGAGTAAAGGCAAGTCCTGCCCAATGCCCATAAACCCTAACCCTTTTACCCATGGTCCATTTTATTGGTAAATCCTTCAGCACTACTTTGAAGACCAATTTTTGGCATAGTCTGTTTAGTATCAAACGCCCAGTGGCCCATATAAGGGCCATGTAGCCCGAGTATAGGTATAGGTAGATCAATTAAATCCAAAACCTACCAACCGATAATAAATAGTACCATGCCCACCCAACTTAAGCTTTTGATTAGGCACGACTGATTGGGAAAGACCGAATGTTAATTGGGTCGGATTTGAGAACGAATGTTAATCAGGCCGGTCATGCACTCGATCAAATGTTTCAAGTTTTCCTAATTGCCTGGTTGGGATTGGTCGAGCTCATCGATAAAGACTTAAAATTGACACCCCTACCTCTCCTTATACATATAAGAAAAAAGAATATTGCAGTCATGCACTCCTACACCTGAACGCTCATGAAGCCTAATTAAAACTCAAAACTGACTGATTAATGATAAACCATACGATGCCCACCTAACATAAGCACAATAAGTAAAACGATCAATCTAACACCCCTACCAAGAACAACCAAATGTTAATCAGGATTATGATTTCAAGTATTGGTATCATATCAATCGTATCATATTGATATTGGCCAAAACCAATTCCAATCCTTGATCGATCCGAATCAATTACCCTTATCATTTCAAAGGTAAAACAACATAAAAATACTTTTTCTGAAAAGCAAAGGATAAAAGTGACAAATACACACTGATACCCGAGAACTTACCCATTGCTCATAATTTGCTTCGTAGATGCATCCATTGCACCCAAACCCACAGTCTACCATACCCCAAAGACAAATTTACACCACTACAATAACCAAAAGATCAAGATGAAGCAGAGTACCAACAATGGCATCAATCACTAAGCCCTTTCACCACGAATCCTACGAGCGAGTTGGATATCCTTGGGCATTATAGTAACTCTCTTACCATGTATAGCACAGAGGTTAGTATCCTCAAAGAGACCCACAAGGTATGCCTCAGCGGCCTCTTGGAGAGCAGAGACAGCACTGCTCTGGAATCGGAGATCGGTCTTGAAATCCTGAGCGATCTCACGAACCAGACGTTGAAAGGGCAGCTTACGGATCAGCAACTCAGTACTCTTCTGATACTTTCTTATCTCACGAAGCGCCACTGTTCCAGGCCTGAATCTGTGAGGCTTCTTCACTCCTCCGGTCGCTGGGGCAGATTTACGAGCTGCCTTGGTTGCGAGCTGCTTACGGGGAGCTTTTCCTCCGGTGGATTTTCTTGCAGTTTGCTTCGTTCTCGCCATTTCGATCTCTCAGTGAAAGCCGAAGGAACTGGAGAAATTGCAGTGAGAGAGAGAGAGAGAGAGAGGGTGGGAGAGGCCGAGAAAGATTGGTGGGACTCTTACGAAGGCGGGAAGGATTTTATAGATTTTGAATTCGTAAAGGAAGAGTTTGTGGCCGTTCAATTTAGAGCATTATTGACGGATGAGATTCTATGTACTGGAGTCCCACGGATCGCTATCCTCGTTCCCTGTCTAGGTTCTTGGTCGGTTCGCGTGTCAGGTTCTAACTTCTAACTTCTAACTTCTAACTTCTAAGCCAGACCACTGAGTGAGGAATCAAATCGGGTTGTTAACCAGCCCTGTCCGTTCCTGATTCTTGGCTAATGCAGTATCATTGGATCAGTACGGACAAAGGGTAAGAAAGGAAAAAAAAAAGAACATATCTATTTTTCTGACATCCACCGATTTGGTTCTGATATAGCCAAAATAACCTCTTGGTGGGGGCAATGACACGTGTCGCCTCTGAGACACGTGTCCTCCGCCAGTCGAAGGTTCCGAGAAACCACTCACGCTCGAGCACGCTCAATCACCGAGGCACGCTCGCAAAATCACGCGGGATCACGTCGTCTGCATGAGGGGAATATTCCCCCCAGAAGGTTGGACGTATTCGAGTGGCACTCTAAGAGGGAAGAAGGGGAAAACCCTAAACCCTAAGAGCTATATAAGAAGGCACAAGAAAGGGGGAAAGGGAAGTTCCCTACCTCACCATTACTCCCTTATTGAACTCGGCGGCCAACCTCGACTTGAGCGTTGGAGGACTAACCCGACAAAGCTCCGGCCTCCGCTGCCTGTGTTTGTGTAGGTTCGACTAGCGGGTATTTTTGGCAAAGAATGATTGGCGCCGTCTGTGGGAATCGACGGTAATGGTGGGGAGAACCTACAACCGAAAGAGGACAAGAGCGACGCCCAACATAGACATGGGGAAGAACTTCAGGGAGCTTCTCCTGTGGAGATAGGACGAGAGAGGGTTATGACGACCGAAGTGTCCGCCGATACCAGCCTGCTCGGCCGATATTCAAGACGGAAGGCAAGTACATCAGCCTCCGCAGCCTGTAGAGTACGTGACGAGGCAGCAGTTCGAAGATCTCCAAGACAAATATAACCAGATGGCCGAGACTATGAGGGAGGTCTCCAAAGCTGTCTCCCATAGGGCCGGCGGAGCACCCTCAAGTCCCCACGTCCAGTTCGGGAAAGCTCGAGATGAAGACCGAAGCAGTACGAGATCGACAAGGGCCGATCGTGACCCTCGAAGCCGAGCAAGGGAGAGTCCCACTCAGTAGGACGACGCTACCGCCGAAACTCACATGGGGATCCGCACTGTGGAGACAGACAGAGGTCCGAGGACTCGGGATTAAAGAGGATGATCCTAGACCTGAAGGATGAGATCAGAAAGGTGGCAGAAAACCATACGGGAAACCGCGAGCCCTACCTCACCAATGACACGGCCTTAGCTGACGAGGTCATGAGGGTCATGAGGGACCCGCTCCTAGTCGGCTTTCGTCTGCCCTAGTATGACACTTATGACGGGTCAGGGGACCCTGTCGATCACCTGGAAGGCTTTAAGGTCGCCATGCAATTCCATCGGGTCTCAGAAAATATCATGTGTCGTGCCCTTCCATTGACGCTCAGGAGCGGCGAGGTCGTGGTACAACCGATCGCCGACGGTCGATCCACGCCTTCACGACCGAGTTACTTCTTCGTGAAGGGACTCTAGTAGCCAGCCCTCCGTAAGACTAGTTGAACCTAACCAACGCCAAACAGCAAGAAGGGGAATCACGCGAACTACATGAAGCGATTCCAACAAGAAAAGATCACAATCGGGGCTTAGACCCAAAGGAGGAGTTCACGGCCCGCTAGGAGGCGCAGGACAAGGAGTTGAAGAGGTCCTGCAAGCATACGCCTAGAGACCGACCGAATGAGGATGGCGATAAGTACATCCAGATGGAAGAAACCCTCCAGCCGATAAAGAAGTCGAAAGAAAGGCGGCGAGGAAGAGGCCTCAAGGGTTGATGATAAACCCGTCAAGAAGGAAAAGACGAAAGTCCGAGCGCATGGGCCCTCACCCACCAAGGAAGTTTGAGAGGTACGCACTCGAATCAAGGCTAACAAAGGTGTTAATGCGATAAAAGATTCCCAGATGCCGTGGCCATGAAGTGGCCAGAAAGATGGGCGACACCCAAAGACGAATGGGGACAGATATTGCCACTTCCACAGAGACCATGGCCACGATACCGAGGACCGCATCTCATGGGGAGATAGAAGGAATGATCGAGGGGATACCGGGCAGATTTGTAGACCGGAGAAGGAGGGGGCCCCATGGAAACGGGTTTGAGGATAACCGCGGAGATGGTGGAGGTCAGTATGAAAGAAGGGGTCGCCTGCAGAGGCAATCAAGAAAAAGGAATTGTGACACCCGAGGAAGCTGACCGCCTTCCTCGAGGAGAATAAGAGCCCGACTGCAGATTATAGCGACCATCGTGGAGGCCCGGCTGGAGAAAGTTCGGTCTCGCCAGAAGGCAAAGGTTCACGAGGAGCGCCCATATGGCGTAATGGCCAACAAAAGGTGAAGACGGCGTATCTCCTTCTCGATGATGATCTGAAGGGGGACAAACCCGATGAATGCCTTGGTCATCACCATGACCATCGCGATTGCAAAGTGAAGAGAATCTAGTGGATAACGGCGGTTCACTGATATCCTGCCTCGGCTTTCCGGAAGATGGGCCTCCTAAGGAAAATTAAAGAAGGTCGAGCACCAGAAGGATTCTCCGGTCCCTGAAGGTGGAAGGGTCGATTGAGTTTTCCGTCGAGTGGCACCGAGATCGCCAAAACGACGGTCATGATCAACTTCCCGTGGTGAGCATTACATCACGATAATGCCATACTAGGGAGGGTCGGGTTGAACTGTTAGGCCATCGCTCCACTCCCCATCTCAAATGAAGTTCCCTACCAAGAATGGTGTCGGGAGTGTCGGGCATCAGAGACATCTCGAGGTGTTATGCCACTACTCGTGGGGAAAAGAAAAGGCGGGCAGGCGCCCCGATAGAGGATCTACGGATGATTCCAGTATCAACGGGAGCCGCCAAGATTTGGTCAAGTTGAAGCTAAGAAGGATGACACTGCAATTCCAGATTGGGGCTACCATGCCAAGGTCAGAACGAAAGACTCATCTCATTCCTACAACAACGTGGACGATTCGCCGGGGCGGCCGGACATGCCTCGGATAGATCGAGAGGTGATAGAACATCATCCTAATGTTAGCCCAATGAAGAAGCCGTCAGAAGAGGACATTCCCAAAAAGTAAGAAGATAGACGGGGGAATGGAAAATTACGGCCCCC